>VZSZ01008826.1:86719-104802 GCA_013398815.1 Ibidorhyncha struthersii
GAGATGTTGGGGGGGGGATCATGGGGTTTGAACGCTCGCACGAGGAGGAAGCGTTCGTTTTTCTCCCGGGATGGATGCGATGCTGATGGGAGGTGCAAGAAGTACTTGGGGATGGTGTTGGAAGGAGCAGGGGGAGGAGAGGGTGCCCCGTCGGAATCCTGGAGAGACCCCCCCCAGGGTTTGGTCCTGGGCCAAATCGCAGCTGGCGGGAATCGGTGCAAGCATGCCGGGGCGTGCTGCGGCACGTCGGCGCCGTCCCCAAATCGGCAATGGGAGCAGGGGAGGAGCCCGAGCAGATCAGTTGGCCGCGCTGTTCGGCTCCGCGGGCTTCCCCGTGGCTCTTAATTTATTGGGTTGTTATACTTTAAAGTGCGGCGCTAGTTGGAAAGCGGTTCTCTGAAGAGCCCATCTCGGGGCTTTCTCTCCATTTCCCATCAACGTGTCGGACATAACAAATCTGCCGTGTTTATAAATCGGCCTCCCATCCCCCCCGCTGCCTGCGATGCCGTGCCGGGCTATTTCTGACTCAGGCATCAGCGTGGCCATAACGCGTCGGGCACCGGGGCTTCGCTGGCAACTTACTTGATGATGCACGAAGCGGAGCGATCACGTCTCGCTCGTCAGCGGCCGCGGGTGCTGCTGGCTGCTAACGATGGGTTTTTGCTTATCAGTGGAATAAGCGGAGGGAGGTCGGGAGCGATGCGAGGGACGGGAGGCGCTGTCATGCCGGGCGGTGGGACGGCTCTGCCCAGCACGGCTGCCTGCCAGGCCCGAAGCTGTAGGGTTGATGCTCACCATGGTGAGCGGCTCTTGGGAAAGCCAAAATCCTCTGAAGCTGGAGGAGAGCAAGCCAGTGGCTGGGTGCAACCACAGTGATGCCCCAACCCCAACCTCGCTCCTGCATGGGACAGGACCAGGGACATCCAGCAGTGTCAGAGAGAGCAACCCAAACCGCTCCTCATCTCAAAGCCATGCTTTCATCCTTTCTCCTCTCCGGGTTTCACCCTGGATAGCAAGAGCTGGGGCTGGAGAGGCCAATCTGCTTTATCGGAATTTTTTCCAGCCCTCCTGCTTTGCCGGCTGCTGCTTTAGGGCAGCATTTCGGCGGGTGCCGGGCTGCTGACAGGGTGCAATCGCCTGCCCTGAACCCCCCCTGGCTGCCCATCGCCCATCTGAGATCTCATAATATTCAAAGCTCGGCGCCTACGTGGGAGATCGCAGCCGCCTGGCAGGAGCGGGTACGGCCAAAGGATGAATTGATTCCTGCTGGAGGGTCTATCCCTGCCGCACGTCTGCCCGGAAGATAGTTGTCAGGGCTGGTTTGTGTGTGCGTGTATTTTCCCACCAATAAACTTCTGCCACAATTACCCCATTTTTTATCTTTACGGCCTTGGGCGCTGCAGGAGATATTGGATCCATATCGGAGCTAAAGAGAACATGAAAAAAGCTACTAAAAGCAGAGAGGAGATCAGTCAAACCGTGGGGTGAAATACGCTATTTTGATTAAGCATTCCGCAGGTAACCCAAACATAATTTATGGGGCTTAAACAGCTGCACGCCGGGTTTCGCTCAGCGCCGAGAGCCGGCTCCTTCCAAGAGCGCCGGTTCGGCATCACCTGCGGCTCGCTGCGGCCGATGGAGAGTGGGGACGGCCCTGGGGACCCCCGGAGACCCTCGCAGCCTGACCCCGTGGGGGGCATCGCACCCCAGGACTGCCATTCTGGGAGGCTGAGATTGGTAAGAAGTAATTTGGATGTGCTCGGGTGGAAGAAGGTGGTTTACCCGCGCAGCTGCAGACTGGTGAAGAGCAAGTGAGAGGCAGCAGAGAAGATGCTTTCCAGGAGCGGGGATTTAATTGCTGGAGCAAACGAAGCCCCGCTGAGGGCAGGACCTGCATCCTTCTGCTCTCGCCCCCCCTCAGCAAGCCTGGCTGCAAAGACCTGTGTTTTGGGGGGCCCAGGGATGGGCTGCGGGTGTTTTTTTGGGGAGCGAGGCTGATGTTTGACCCCTGCAACCGCTGCCCTTTCGGCTGGGACCTGCACGGCTCTGCGCCCGCCGTGCCAAGAGGGCATTTATCCTGGGGATGCTTTATAGTCCTCATCCATCGCCCGCTCTGACCGTGGCGTTTGCAATCCCCGTCCGGCCGCTGCCTGGAGGAGACGCGCGGGCGTCCCCCTGGCCGTGGTGGGCTGCTGCTCTGGGGGTTTATGATGTGTATTAAAAAAAAAAAAGTCGATAGGAAAGGACCGGGAGTGATGACAGGGCCCATCCGTCACGGGCGGGGAGCTGCAGCGTGGCCGAGGCTTATCCCAGCGAGAGGACCGTGGAGCCGGCCGGCAGCTCCAGCCGCTCGGCCCCTCACCGGGCTGTGCCGGGGCTGTGGGGGGGTTTTGTCACCCGCCTTCACTCACCCCGCTGCCTCGGCCATCCGTCACCCGGCAGAGGGGATGGCAGCCGGGCTCTGGCTGAAGGGACAGGATTTATGGGCAGGGCTCGGCAGCATGGCTGGGAGGTGGGTGAGCTGTGGGAGCGGAGGACCCGGCGGCGGCTGGGGATCAATGGGGTGGCACGGCGGGGGCTCCCACGGCGAAAAAGACACTGTGCCCAACTGTGATGCCCCTTCTGCACCACTTCAGGGCAGCGGGGCCGTGCTGGCGTGCAGGTACTTCACGGGCATCGATGGATGGAGGTTGGTGCTCCGCATCCCGTGGGTGCGATGGGTGCCGGCCCCGATGCTCCCGTGTCCTCCGTGCTGATGGCGGGGGGCTGCTGGGTCGGCTCCTCGGTGCCTGGGGAGGAAGAGTGAGCATTCTAATTAATTATCCAGCAGGAATGAGGCATTGCAAGACTTCAGGGACCTGCAGCGGATGATGCTGATAGGGATGTCCTAGGGACCCTGGCATTTGGGCAAAGCTTGGTGGCTCTGACCTCATCACTCTCCACCTGTTTTTGGAGGGGGACACGGTGGTGTTTGTCAGCGCGGCAGCGCCGGCTGCCAGACGCCGCGTTACGGCGCGAGGTGGTGATGGAGCTTGGGGAAAATCAGACACAACCTGGGCACGGTGCTGGGGGGAGACCGGCCCCGAGTCAGACGGGCAGCCTGCCACCTCCGGCTTGGCCCAAATTCCCCTCCCTGGGAGCGAGGGCCGCTTTGAAGGTGTCTTAATGGCGAGGCTTTGCGGAGCAGGCGGGGAGAGGAGAGGTCGCGGGTATCCCTGCCGTACTCCGTAGGTGGGTGTGTCATTTAACGTCAGTTAATGAGCACTTGCAGCGTTATGTAAATTTGCTCTTCACTCTCGCCCCGAGGAATCAAATAAGAGCAGGTGCCTTTTTTTTTTTTTTTTTTTGCCCCCCCCTTCCTTTCTCTTTTAATCTCACCACAGATCGTCTTTTCTTTTTCCTCCTTTTTCTTTCATTTAGAAGCAAAGCAGCCGGGAGATCGCACTGAATGGCTGAATTCAAACCGGTGTGTGCAGATTTCACAGACGGGCATTACCCAGGTACCGGTACCGCAGGGGAGCGCGTGCCGGCGCGGCGGCAGAGCGGGCGCCTGAGCCGTGCCGAAAGTCCCCTGCCCGGCGGCCTCCTCGGTTTCGGTGTTTTACATCCCTCTAGAAAGCCTTTTACATCCCTTTGCCAAGTGGAAAACCGCTGCTGTGGTCAGCATGGGGGGCACGAGCATCGCGAAATGCTGGTGAAGATCTGCGAGGGGTTTATTTGGAGTTGCGGAGTTAGAAGCAGCCCCAATGCTGCTGCCAATGGGCTCTGCCACGCAGCGATGCCCGGGCAAGGACTGGTGGGCATGAGGGCACACATGTTGGTTTAACCCTTCGGTAAATGGCAAAAGAAAAGACACTTGGCTTTGTACACATCCGTCTCCTGGAAGTACTTTTTATCTCCTTTCTTTAGTAATTATTCTTGGTATGAGAAAGCAGCTCGGCAGCTCTAAGACCTGGGAGGAAATGTGTCAGTCATATAATGATTTTCTTGATATTTTTCCCCCTTCAAATGAAAGTTGGCTAATGGTTCGTTTCGAAAAAAATAATTGCCACTGATTTCTCCAAATTGCAGAAAATGTATTAATGACACTTTTCAAGACAGAAATAACACAATTTGCATTTAAATGTGCCTAATCTTTGCAAACTCCACTTGGTATTTTCTTGTAGACACATAAAATACTGAGTGTTTCAGCACATCGTGAGAGTGCTGCGGCTCCGGAGGAGCGCTGATGAATGGTGGCAGAAGCAGGTGCCTCGCAGCCGGGGATGCTCATGGGGACGGTGGCAGGGGACGGTGGCAGGGGACGACAGCTCTCGCTGCAGCGGCTCCATCGCGGAGCTGCAGCGCGGCACAGCCGGCTCCGGCATCGCCGGTGCAGGCGGCGATGTTCAAACCGTGCTGGGTTTGCTCGTCCGTATTGACTTACTGTGCTGCTGAGGGCGGGGGGGGGAAAGCAGCCTCGCTGAGCTGCTTCGCTTTATTAATAACCTGGCCCTTGATTTTTGTTTTTATTGCTGCCTCGTTAGCGAGAGCCCAGGGGGGACCAGTAACACAAGTCATCTACGCAGTGGGGGATGACTCCCCCAGGACAGGCAGGCTGGGGAGTTCCAGGAGAGGCTGAATGTCCCCCTCCTGCAGGGATAACTGGGGGGTGAGGATGGCAACGGGGGTGTCCCGGGCCCTGCCCTTCGCCTCCTGGCCCAGGGCAACCTCCTGCGCTGCTGCTTCGGGTCTTGGCATCCACGAAGGCTGGGGCTGTGGGTGAGCAGACGGCGGGGTCTGGGTCACTGCATCCCTTTGTTGCTTTTATGTCCTGCTGGCGATGGGAAGGATGATGCCAGGAGAAGTGAGCGTGCGGGGCTGCTCGAGCATCCCTGCCCGGGGAGCGGCATCCCGGCGGCAGCGAGGGCTGCTTTGCCCCCAGACCCTTTGCCGTGCACCCGCGCTCCCCTCCACCACGGCTGCCGCGGTTTCATTCTGCGTTAGGCGTAAACGCATTGGGGTTTAGGAGATCAGAACGGACTCAGAGCTGCTGAAATTCGACTTTTCCCTGGCTTTGGCAGGGCAGAGCCGCTGCAGAGGAGCTGAGAGAGAAATCCCCCCGGCAGCTTCAGCGGGAGATCAAGAGTAGTCAAGAAATCATGAGGAATCCTTGGTCTAATCTTCCTCTTCCCAAATAACGATCGTTCCCAGCTCTGCGTGCGCGGGCTGCCCACAGAGCGCCTGGGCCCTCCCCAGCTGATGGGTGGGGAAACTGAGGCACGGGGCAGCGGAGCATCAGCCCAACCTGGGGCGGTACTGGGGGTTCGATGGAGGATTTCCCCGGAGGCAGCAGTGCAGGGTCTCTCTGGCCCCGGGAACATCTCCCTTCCGCCCCTTGGTTTAGGATAAATGCATTTTTCTGGAGAGGGGAAGCATTTCCTTCCATCGGCGGAAAAAGAACTGTTTCTTTCACACACAGAGTAACTCCGGTGCCATCGATATTTATGCCCCATGGAGCTGAGGCTGCTCCCCGCCGCAGAGCCTTTCCAGGGGCTCGTTTTCTGGGGGTTTATGGCTCCGCTGTAAAAGAAAAACAGCTGAAACGGAGAGAGAAAAAAAAAAATAATCGCTGACAATCCAGGACGGGTTTGTCCAGGCAGCGTGGAGGTCCCGGGGGCCTGTGGGCCCCTTCCCCTCTCATCCAGGCAGGTCTCCAGGGATGCTCTGCGCTGTGCTCCGTCCCAGCAGCCGCCTTTCGGGTTGGGTGCCGGGGGTGCCGGCTGTAATGCCGGCACCGTGTGCCGCACGGCTGCGCTGCCCGGTCCTTGGGGGCTTAACGCGCCTGGTCGCGCTTTGTGTGCACCACGCTTGGCTCCTTCCCGGGCCTCAGACCCCATAAAAAGCAAACGGCTGCCTTAAAAACTAAAAGGAGGAGGAAAGCGCGCTCTGGTTTCCCCCCACTCTGTGTCCTCTCCTCTCCAGCTCCGGCTTTCCGATTCCTTTTGCTCTTCTAGACCCGGGGGGAGAGGGGAGACCCTTTGCACACCTGCAGAGGGGTGGAGGCGATTCCCCCGTCGGAGCTGGTTTTGGGGGCATCCCTGACACCCCAAGCTTTGTTCCCCCCAGCCCGTGCCCCATCCTGGGGTCACGGCTCATCCCTGATGTCCCCGTTGCTCGGGAGGGGAGCAGAGGCACAGGATGGGGGACACGGTGAGAGGACGGGGGGACAGGGGAGAGGGACCGGTGCATGCAACGGCAGGGCTGCCGGTGGTAGCCGAGGCTTCTGCAGAGCCCCCCTGCCCCCGGCGCGTCCCCGGCAAGGCCGGGGCAGAGGGGGACCCTCGCCAGCCCCTCTCTCCTCCTGAAGTTCTTTCTCCTCTCTCCCCTTCTGTTTTCCTTGCAAACAACTCGCCTTTGAAATTCAAATGTTGCCGTAGCCCTTTCCTCACCCGCTGCAGGAATATCTCCCTTTTCATCTGAAAATAATTAACAAATGAACAAAACTCCTGTGTGAAATTAAAATTCATGCCCAGAGGTGACCTTTGAAGCCCAGCACTCGCTGCTGCTGGCTTGGGTTGGGTTTTTTTTTTCCCCCCTTTTTTTTTTTCCTCACGCTATCCCCTGCTTCAGAGGGGCTCCTTTACCCCTCCTCTTCTCTCTCTTTTTAATTGCATTAAATCGCATTCCTCCAGAGATGCTCTCCCTCTCACCGCCACCTCCTCCCTGGTCCTGGCTGTCCCTGTGGGCTCCCAAATCTCCCCCCGGTGAGGGGTTGGGCTCAGCCTGATGCTCCCCGCGGGCTCCGGCGCGGTGGGCGCAGCGTGTCGGGCTGTCTGGCAGATCAATAAGGTTATTAAATCCCCACCAGCCGGCCGTGGCCGGGCTCCATCTGGCCAGCTGGCAGCCGGACACGGCGCCGGGGTCAACCACCATGGGAGGATAATTGTTTGTAATTGGTAACGAAGAGCCTTCGGCAGCAACTTCGCCGCCAGAGCCCCGCGGCCACTCGCCTGCCCCGGTGAGGGGACTTCCCCGCTTGATCCCCGCGGGGCTGGAGATGTCTCCTTGCTGCTTGTTTTAACTCCATACTCACGTGCTCTGGATTTTCTTGCCTCGGTGCTGACTGCTTTCAGATGCTTTGCTCCGCCGTCGCTCCTGTTGCCGATGGGCTGCCCAGCGCGATGGACCCGTCCCGCATCCGCCCACGGAGAATCCAGCCCAAACCTGATTTTTCTGACCGGAGCAACACGATGGTCGCCAGCTGCAGCCCGGGGTGTTTCGGGGAGGAGCACGGGAAGGCGTGTGCCACCCTGCTGTGTGCGTGCGTGCCCACACATCAGGCTCAAGTCTGGTCTTGCTTTGCACCCCGGTTGGGGTGGATGGCTGTGCTGGGCCACCNTGGAGGAGGAGAAAAGGTCCTTCCCCAGCATGGGAACAGGCTCTGCTGGCTTTGCCCTGGCATCCAGGGGGATCCAGTCCCCCCCCAGCATGGCCAGCCATGGGTGGGATGCCAGTGGGACATCAGCTCAGCCACGTACCAGGGTTGCTCCGTGAGGATGCTCCTTTGGGGCCGGGCAAGGACCGTCCAGCTCCTATGGGAACCCGTGGGTTTCCCTCGGCTCCTGTCCTACAGCCCTGGCTCTGGGGAGCAGCAAACAAACAGACCCCCCCCAGCCCCCCGCAGAGGCAGCAACCGGCTCTGTAATTAAGCCAAGTGGGAAAGGTTGCCATGGTACCAAAAGCAAAGAAACGAAGCTGCACCTTTATTGCTGCTTCGGAGCCTCGGGGTGTTCCCAGCCCCTTTTCCCCGGGACAGCGGGATGCTGCGGGGTGCAGAGGACCCCAACGTCCCCCTGCCTGCCCCCAGCCTCTGCCCGTGTCTGCGGAGGGGCACAGCCGTCGGGATGTTGGTACGTGCTTTGCCCTGACCCTGGGGCTGTGTTTTGGCTCTTCCCTGGGTATCTGGGGTCGGTCCCCGTGGGCTCCCTGCTCCATCCCTCTTTCCCCATGTCCCCACAATGCCCTGTGCCATAGGACTATGTCCCTGTCCGTGTGGCGCCCATTGGGCTGTGCTCAGCATGGTGCAGGCGGCTCTCGGAGGGTTCTCCGAGGGGCTCATATGGACCCCAGCCTGGGGGGGGGGGGGGGGTTCCCCAGCACCCCAAACCTGCTGCCTGATTGCATCCCCCCCACCCCAACGTCTCCCTGCGCTTGCGATTGCCCTGATGGAGATGGCTCCATCACATCCCGTTGTCCTGGCAACAGAGAAGGATGCTGCTGAGCCAGCCCCGGCCGGTCCCCTCCAGCTACAGGGGGCTGCCCTCATCCGGAAGTATCCCCCCCATGCCTGGATCCGAGGGTCCTGCTGCATTTCCCAACCAGCCAGCGAGGGAGAGCACTTCTGCCCTGGGGACGGTGGGGACCATCTCGTCCTCATGGCCCCGGCTCGCTCCGCTCCCCCCGGCTGCACGTAGACAAGGGTGCCTGGTGGCATTCCTGTCCTTTTGCCCCCTCCCGATTCCTCAGCGGGTTGTGATTATTTACGGGGTGAGGAGCAAAGCAGGCCTGCGGCACAGCGGTGTGTCAATTAGTTAATTATCGGCAGGCCGCCTGCCTGGCTGCCAGCATTAAGCCGTTTGCCATAGGGCTCTTCTGGGAGCGAAGAGGCCCCTGCGCTGGGGCGGGGGCAGGCAGAGTCTCAAGGGGGGGTCCTCTGCAGGGATGGGGTCTTGGTGCAGCCCCTGGTGCCGAAGCGTGGCCGTGCCGCAGCGGCCAGAGAACACCCACCCACACCGAAACCGCCCGTCTTCCCCTCTCAGCATCCTCCGCAGACATGAGACTTCGGTGCAGACTTGAACCCTGGCACGGAAAGCGCCAGTCTAGACCAGGGGGACGAGCAGATGTTCCAATTACACCCATTTGGGTGAATTTTCCCCGTTTAAAACCCCCTCGGATAAATCCACTGCATCTGGAGCAAACGTGCCTTTCACACCCAGTTTGATCCCATTAACAGCAGCGGTGGCTCTGGGCTGTGGTGGGGGAACATGGGCACGGACAGAGGCTCCGGGCATTGGGTGTGATGAGTGGGAGAGGTCTCAGCCACTCCTGTGCCCAGGCTGGGATTTATTTTTTTCTGCCTCTGCCCCACATTTTGAGCTCTTTCCTTGCCCTTTCTCTGGCCTTGTCCTCCTGTTGTGTTTCTGCTGCGACAAAAATAGCCGAAGAGGTGCTAAAATAGAATTAAGGCGCTTGAATATGTAAATGCTACTTGTGCTCGCCCTCTTGCCTCCTAAATTTCAGCAAGAACCATGCTTTTCTTCCAATCTCAGCCGGAGGAGGCAATTTTGGACCAGGGAGCACCGGGACACAGAGATGTGCCAGGGGGTAAGGAGCTGGGCTCCCTGGATTTGTGAGCTCCCCTCGGCCCTGATGACCCTCTTCCCAGAAGCTCCTATAAATACTGGTTTTCCACCCAAAATCAGCAAGTGCCATCGCTAGCATCAGGCGGCAGCACGTGAGCTCCCCTTGGCCACCCCAGGGGGGACACAGCATCGCTGCCCTCTGGTTCCCATCCCACCGAGGGACGCTTTGCCATCAGCATCTTCCTGGGAGGAGGTGAAGGGAGGGACCAGGCTCAGCCCTGCGGCGCGGGGTTGAACCTCTGGTAGAGGAAGAGCTTCACAGCGCGGAGTCAATTAGTCTTCATGCAGTGAGGGGGGATATTTCAGGAGCGCTGCCACGAACCGTGGCCGCCGAGGGGAAGGAATTAAGCACTTTGAGAAGCTGGCAAAGGTCCCTCTGGGAGCCCTGCGGGGACTTCTTCGAACCCATCGTTGTTTTTCCCTCCCATCAGAAGTTACAATACGTGGTCGCTGCCGGTGCCAACACCTCCAGTCCCCACTCCGCTCCAGCGCCGCGGCGTGCTCCGTGCGATGCTCGGGTCTGCATCGCCCCATCCCCGCACCGATCTCCCTGCGAGGCGGCCGAGAGACCTGGAGGACTCTCAAATCCCTGCCCACAGCCGCAATTTTCCGTCCCACGCCGTCTCCCCAGTGCTGCGTGCTCCCTCTTCCCCCGGTCTGGGTTCTCTCCGCTGCGGCAGGTGCCGGCGTGCGGGGAGGGCTGGGTAAGGCTCGCTCCGAGACGGGGAGGCTTGGGGCCGTGGGCGTGAGCTCTGCCAGTCGGCACAGATGCTGTATTTGCTCACACAACAGCTCTGCTTCCCCCTCCACATTTTGCCCTGAAAAACTAGGGCGCAGCCACGCTGCCCACGTCTCCTCCTAATCCACCCCCCGCCCCGCGGCATCTGCTGCTCCCGGTGCTCGGGGACGGGGGGAGCAGACGTGTCCCTCCCGGGATGCAGCGCCTGCAGGGCTGGAGGGCTCCAGCCAGGATTTAGGGGGGTCGGATCCAGGATGAGACCCGCTGCTCCATTCGGTCTCTGCCTGGCTCCCTGCGGCAAAATGCAGGCAAGGTGGCCTTCGATGGCGGTGCCATCCCGGGTGTGCCGGGGCAGCCGATGCCCGCTGCTGGAAGGGGCATCAGGGCATCACGGGGACCACATCAGAGGCGGCTGCTCCCGTTCCCCTCTCCCTCCCTCCGGCTCGAGCGGAGCAACGGGTCGAGGTCCCAGCACGGCCACGCACCCACCGGCTCCCGCTCCGCAGCAGGCGGTGGCAGGGAGGCAGCACAATCTGCATTTAAATGGGGATATTTAAAGCCCGAGCCGGGTGGGAAGCGAAGGAATCAATTTCCCAAGTGGGAGGGTGGGGTGTTATTTTTATATATTATTGGAGACGCAGCTTAAATCTGGCCCTGGAAAATGAAGAGGAAACGGGGCGGGATGGGGAAGGGAAATCATGTCCCGGCATTATTGCTTTGCAGTCACCGGCTCCGGATGCTCCGGGAGAATCGCCCATTGCTGCCAGCCCCAGGCCGTGCCACGCCGTGTCCCTCTCCTTCCCCCGCCCCGGCTGGGGTGGCAGGAGGGGACAGGGACCTGGGAACACCTTTGCTCGTGTCCCCGTCGGGTACGTCCCTGCAGCTCGGCGTGCCGCAGCGGGTACTGGCAATTACCAGGGTGCAACAGGCAAATGCTCAAAGCGCGGGAAGGCAAAGCCAACGTGTTGTTGTCAGCGTCCGGGACTGCTCCGTGCAAGGATCCGAAGGGCTCCCTGCTCTGAGCATCCCTTCCGCTCCAAGCAGTCCTACCGGCTCGCCGACAGGCGTTTTGGGACATCACCGGCCCCGGCCTGGATGTGCGGGATGTTTCCCACGGAGCCGTGCGTGCTCCTCCAGCAGCGACGCTGGTTTTTGGAGGTGGGCAGGGGCTGCTTTTGTGCTGTTTGTTAATTAAGAGGATCATTCAGAGCCACTAGTAGTGTAGTGTGTTGTCTTATAATAGTTGCGATTCTGTCCCTGTGCCAGCTTCCATTAGCAACAAAACCCACTTATCTTGTTCTTTCCTATCTCTTCCCTTTATATTTTTATCCTTCCCTCTCCCTGCAAGTCTCTCTCTCTTCTTTTTTCAGCCCCAGCACCGCAGTAATAATTCTACCAGTCGTCATCTCGGTTGACAAAACACTGTTGAAGTGACAGCTCCGAGCTATGAAATCTCCGTTACCGCTCGATAATTAATTTACTAATTGCGTGCGCTGCTTCGCCACGCGGCTCGGAGCCAGCTCCGGGGCCAGCGGTGCCATCCCGACCTCGGTGCCCGCTGGCACGGGAACGCCTCGGGGGAGCGATGGGGTGGTCCCCTCCTTGTGCTGGGGACAACAGGGGGGACAGGAGGACCTCCGTGGGGATGGGGCCATGCTGCTCTGGGGGGGGCTTTGCCCTGGAGCGCTTCCCAGGTTGCTCCCTCTGGGATGCTGGTGCATAGATGTGGTTCTCCTGGGGAATGGGGGAAACTGGGACAGAGGGAGGGAGAAGGGGAAGGGGAAGGGGGTGGTGTGGGATGGAGGGAGCTTCTCTGGGTGGCTGACATGCCCCGTTGCCCCCCGGCTTTCTGCCCCAGTGAGCTGCACCCACCACTGGCCGTGCTTGAATGAGCGAAGGTGTCATCTCCATCCTCTGTCCCACCGGCGATGTTTCAAAACTGGTCCATCATTTAGAAGAAAAAAGCCCTTCCTTGCCTGTCTCCTGGCCCATAAATGTGGGTATGTGCTTTGCCCCGGCTCCAGGCGTCGGACGGGACCTGCCGCTGCCTTTGCACCATGCAGGGGTTAGGTGGTGTCCCCAAACACCCCTCCAAGTGTCACATCCAGCACACCGCAGCCAGCTGGTTCCTTCCCCCTTTTCAAACACCCATCCCACGTCTCATGTACCATGGGAAGGCATGATGGAGGGGAGAGGGGAGGTCTCTCCTCCCGCTGATTACTTTTTAAACCAATTCAGAGACCGGCTGTGCCTCCCGCCCGGCTCCGTGCCGGGGAGCTGGGGCTCGGCGAGAGCTGATGTTTCCCGCATGGGGATTTCGGTGGCTGTGAAATGTTTTGATTTTCCCTGATTGCAAGAGTCAAAATGAACAAAGTCTGCCGGAGCCACCGTAACCAAGTGCATCTCTCACTTCAGCATCGCCGCTTGCTGCATTCCTGGAGAGACGTGTTGGATTTTGCTTCTTTTTGTTGATTTTTGTTGGGTTTTTTATTTTCCCTTTGACATCTCAAGCCCCAGACGACGCATTTTCATCCGCAGGAAAACTTCTCCAGGTCTCCAGCGGGAGAGACGAGGCAGGACCTCTGCCAGGCCCTTGCCCGGGGAGCAGCATTTTGGGTTAAAAGCCCCTGTTTGGGGTTGTGTGGGGCGGAGAGACCCCCCCCCACTGTGCTCCCCGACCCACAGACCCTCTGCCACGGCATGGTGCCACGGGATGGCATCGGGGATGGACGGACCCTGCGTTCGTCTCCTTGAGCTTTGCAGCCGGGGAGGTGACGCGTGCTGGGATCCTCGGCAGCCTATTTTTAGGAGATGTCACCTACGACTTGGTTTTAATTTGTTCCCACCGCCCCTAACTGCTCGGGTTCAGCTGCGTTGGCACATTGTCACCCACTGCTGGTACAGAAGTGGGGATGGGGCAGCTTGGGGTGATCAAGTCCGGCAAATACAGAGGCAGGAGGGGTGCCGGCTGGGCTCGGCACCTCGCAGGGCTCTGCTCTGGGCACAGCTAAGGTGCAAGCAGGGAAGGGAAACCGAGGCACGGGCCGGTGGCGTGCCGGGAAGCTTGGTGCATAGAACTCTGTGGCCAGGGCAGGTGTCACCAGCATGGCATGGCACGGCACAGCCACCTAACGGGGCGTTAAGTGCCCTGTCCTGGTGCCAGTGGACTTTCCAAGGCTGCTACCTCCTTACTGGGTAAATAAATAATGTCTCGCCCGCGAAGCCGCAGGGTCGGTCACATGGTTATTGCTTTTTGGGAGACGCAGTTACTGGGTGATGTGGCAGAATGTGTTCTGCCCACGTACTGACACAGTCTCCTGCCAGGACCCGGCCGAGGGTCGGGTGCCGGTGACAGGCGGTGCCGTCCCTGTGGGTGCTGAGGGCATCGCTGCTGGTGGTGCTTTGGGTGCTGCTTGCGGTGACCACGGCACCGTCCTCGCCTGCAGCGGGTTCCCCTTCACCACACGCTGTTGTCCCCGAGGGCAGAGGTCGGATCCAGCCATCCCATGTCCCTCCCCTCTCCCTGCAGCCAGAGCCCCCAAACCCACTTTGCTTTAAATCCTCCTCTGCTTTTGGGGCTTTGGGGCTCCCTTCTCTGGTTTACAGTCAGGTGGGCAGGCGGAGGCACCGTGCCGTGTCCCCCTGTGTTTCGCAGACTGCATCTGAGCTTGGCACCCTCATCCGGAGCTCAGAAAACAGCTGATTTGTGTTTTGGGATGGGAGAGGAGGGGACGGGGAGGGAGGGCAGGAGCTGCTGAAAGCCGAGGCTGTTTGGGTAAATGAGTGATGGTTTTGAAGCGCGAAGCTGTGGCTCTCAGCAGCTTTTGAAGCCTTGGGAAATTTGTCTTTTTGACTCCGCAAGGTGCTCAGGCGGGGAGGGAAATGCATTACAAGTTGAAATGCTTTGAGAGCAGAGGGGAAACGCTATGTGATTCAAACCCCGTTCCTCCCAGCGAGAGGAATCCAGCGAACACAATATATTGTATTCTCTGTGTTCCTTCGCCTCCCTGTGCCATGTGTGTAAATGTGCTCGTTCCCCCCCTCCCCGGCTCCAGGGCTGCAACCAGGAGCTGGCTGCTGTGGCACCCGCTTCCCAAGGGCTGGACACCCATCACATCCAGCCTGGCCCGGAGGGATGCAGGGAACACCGGGCAGGGGCTGGGAGAGAGCCCCGGATCCCGGTCAAGGGTAAAGCCCCATTCCAAGCATCCCAATGCCCCCCCCCAGGTGGGCTTCGCCCCCATCAGAGGTAGGAACAGAGTGGAAGAGGATGGGGGAGGATGATGCTGAGCATCCCGAGCATCCCGGTGCTCTCCCAGCCTCCCCCCAGGTGGGCTTTGCCCATGGCAGAGTGGGGTATGGGGGGGGGGGCGCCTCTAGCGGGTACTGGGGGGGCCGGAGCCGTGCTGTGCCGAGCACGCGCCGCCCCGCTGGGGAGCCTGGGAGCTCAGCGTGACGTGTAAGGAGTCGAAAATAGAATCAATGCCGGTTTGTTCATGATAATAAATGGGAGCAAATCGCAAACAGTGGGTAAGTGACTGACAAACGCTGGTATTTTAATGTCCTCACAAAAGACCCATGTGTAAGTGGGACTTTGCATGAGTAATTCCATACATTTTTAATGGTGGACCCTGGGGGAGAATCAATCACGCTGCGCAGTTGAGTTTCCCTAATGCAAGGCACAACACAAAGCAATTTTGTTTGCTAAGGCGGCGCTGAGAGCGGCCAGTTCCCCGCGCAGGGGAGGGCGGCACGGAGCCGCTGGCTCCTTTCCCCCTCCGACGGCAAAGTCCTCCCGGGGACCTCTCCCCGGGAAACATCCCTTTGGCAAAGCCGGCTGCGTCTCCCCAGGAGTTACTGGTGGAGCTGGGCTCTCACTGGGAAGGCTTCTGTGGCTCTGTGGGACTGAGCGGTTGTTGTTGGGGGTTTGTGCAGGGAAGAAACATGCTCCGCTTGGCCCTGGGTCGTCCACGGTACGGAGATGGGTCTGGCGGTGCTGCCTATCGCAGCGAGATACTCTCCCCGGAGGTACCCAGGGACACGGGTGTCGGATCCTGCCTTGGGATGCAGGGTCCCGCCCGGCCACCGAGCTTCCTCTAGGACTCCTGGTTTTCGGGAGCACCCTGAGGCTCTGCTCCGGGCTCACCTGCGACCCGGGCTGCTGCCTCGGCGTCTCTCCTGGACCTTCCCGGAGAAGCCGGCTCAGCCGGCGGCACGATGGGAGAGGCCGAATGACAGGTACCACCAAGAGACACCTTTATGGGTATTCTGGATGATCCCGGCTCCATTCATCCCTGGTGGCGGGACGCTTAATAAGCATTAGCAGAGCGAGTCTGGGGCTGCGTGGGCAGGAGCACCCCTGGGTGACAGGCAGCACCGGGCATGTGGGAGCAGCACCCACTCGGTGCAGGGTGCTGCTGCCACAGCAGGAGGGTGTCACTTGCTCCAGTTTTGGGGCAGTTCCCTCATCCTCTGTGACCCCAAGAGCTCAGCATGGCCCCGTGGGTCCCGCAGCCACACGCGGTGGCAGAGGTGGCGGGAACATTTTCTGCAAGGGCAGGCAGCAAGCGTTAGCTTTTTGTGATGGAAATGTGGCCCTGCAGGAGCAAAAGGCTAATGTGCTCTGGGTAGCTGCTAAAACTTCTGCCAGGGATATATAGCACCTCATTTACGATGATATTTTTTATGCTGAAATGGAAGAAAGCAGCTGCTATCTGTACAAACAAAATTAGGCCAAAGGAGGAAAGTAATTTTGTAAAAGAAATAGGGAGATGCAGGGGGAGATGGATAGGAGACAGATGAATAAACACAATCTACATAGAAACTGATAAAAATTCAATTTCTGCACACACACGTCCCGGTCTAGCTCACTCCCTTCCTCTCCTCTTCTCCACGCGCTCCAACGTTGTCTGCAGCCCTCGTGCATCCATCTGGGATGTGGGAGGCAAACACAATGATCCTATTCTGTCTTCAACATGCAGCAAAATTTTCTTTAATTATGGTTCTTTAATTCCTCCGACTCCAGCTTTATCTAAAATATTTTTCCCTTGCAAGCAGCGGGTGTTAGGGCGAGCGTCCCACGGGGCGACACGGCCCCGGTGCTGGGGGTTCCCTCTGGGCATGACCCCGCTCCCACCATGGTGCTTCCACGGAGCGGAGCTCCGGGGAACCCAGGTGGGGGATCTGGGACTGTGACCCCGTGGGATGAAGGCGGCTGGAAGGAATCGGCAACTCCTGCAAGCGATCGTGGTACCCGTGAGTCCGGCTTTATCCCCATTCTCAGGACCGGTGTCCCTGTACACCCCAGGCACGGGAGCACACCGGGCTCTCCCTGATGCTTTTCAACCCAGAGCTCTGGGTTATTAAAAAAACCCACAAAACAACTCCAAAAACTTCCCGGGGCTGCCTTCGCCCTGCACGCCAGCAGCTTCTCTGCGAGCTGGGGTTGTGCGCCCTGATCGGCTGCGCAGCCGGAGCGATGCTGGGGAGGGAAGGACCTTCCTTGGGCTCATCACGGCAACCTTGGCTGGAAAATTCATCAGCATAAGCTTAGTGACTGACCACAGGCTGGCCTGGAAGCTGGAGCCGGCACATACGTGGTCTTTGATCCGCTACCCACGCACCTGCGGCAGCCCCGTGCCCGTCCTGGTGCAAAGCCCGTGTGGAGGCAGCGCTGCCCATCTCGCTGCCCGCTCCTCCTGCTCCTCCTGCTCCTCCTGCTCCTCCTGCTCCTGCTCCCCGGCCAGCCCAGCGCAGGCGGGGGATGCACAACCCTCTGTCTGCAACTCCTGCTCTCAGAGGAGACTTCTCCTGCCTCTTCCTTCACCCTCTGATCGCGGGGGGAGCATCTCGCCTGCTGATCCACTCGTCGTCTACGGATAAGGGTCCATTTAGGTGCGGTTTTTGGAGAGGTTGCTGGAGGAACCCCACACAATGACTCTGTTTGCTGCTAATGATGGCAGCCCCTCTGCCTTTCCCAAATCTGGGGCTAAAAGTTCACTTGGAGGAGAAGGAGGCGGGTGGGTGGTTGTAAAGCATGGGGGCTGAGGCAGAACAGCTCTGTCGGAGCAGGGCTGTCCTGGGGGGGTTGCAGGGCTGACCCCTCTCCCACCTTGCCCTTCTCCCTTCTCGCTGGCCCAGCGCCGGGCTCTGGATGCACCCCGAGGTGCTGCACATCCCTGCCTGGCGCTGGCTTCATGCACGCGGGGGGTTTTGCGCGTCCCCTGTAGCTGAGGACACGGGGCACAGGGTTTTGCACCAGTATGGTCCGTCCCCACGGAGCGAGCGACAGCTCCGGGCGAGAGGGGATCGATGAGAGCAAAACGAGTGCACTTTTGAATCTGTTCAAAGGGCAACGGAGCATGGCAACGGCCATGCCGCCGGGGACCGTGCCACCGGGGCACGGGGACAGCCGGGGCTGAGCCCTCCTCCTGCCACACACGGAGCCCCGGGGAAGCCAGACCCGATTCTGCCGGGTGCTGGGCAGTCCTGGATGGGTCCTGAGGGCTGGGGCTGGTGAGGCAGCGTGGAGCATCCTCATGGTGAGGGATCCACATCCCCCGCAGGAGCATTGCTCCCCAGGGACCCCCGCTAAGGGGGCACCCAGGGGCCGGTGCTCTGCTCCACTCTGGCACCCACCTCCCGTGGTTGGGAGGCTTCACACTCTGCACTGAGTGTCACCACGTTGGTGAGAGCCGGGAGGGGAGATGGAGGGTGTGGGGCACCCATGTCCCCGTGCACGCCCACGTCCCCCGTGCACACCCACGTGTGCGGAGGCTGAGCTGAGCTGCAGCCTGGTTTCCCTAGGAAACCAAGCGCGGGCCAAAATCGTGCTGGGAGGTGCTGGAGGGGGCTCCGAAATGTGGCCCGAAGAGCTCTGCGCCCAGGGAGCCTCGCCATCCCACCTGGTGCTCCGGGGACACCCGATGGTGGTGACAGCG
>VZSZ01008828.1:1434-32513 GCA_013398815.1 Ibidorhyncha struthersii
GGATTAATGATATTGATTGTAATTTTTGTTATAGCATTAATTATTCCGTGTTTATACTCTTGTCTGCAAAGGGCCCTGCAGAAGATGATAAACTCAGCGTTTTTAATTGAAAGACAAAAATGGGGAGCTGTGGGAGAGGTTTTTGGTGCGGGCAGCTTTGGCCTTGAAGATCTGAGGCTCTATCTTTGAATAACAAGTGGTAAGCAACATTGAGGGAGTAGGCAGAAGGTATAAGGGAGTTGACTGAAGATTGCGGCAAAGAAGAGACCAATCAGACTGATAATAAGGGTGCATGGATGAACAAGTTAAGCCTATCAGAAGGCAAAGCAGGACTGTAACAGTCACGTGAACATGCAGAAAACTATATAATGCTGAGTGTAACAAAATTAAAGTGCTAGTGCTGGAAAATCTTAAGGGTGCACTAGTCATTTCAATCGCCTCAATATTCTATAGGAAGGACACCTATTACTCATAAAATTTCTAGTACCATGTCTGCATAGGCAACTGCACGGATCATACGACCTCTTAAAGACACTGCAAATGTAGCAGAAAATTTTATACAGTTGTCTTGGCTGCAATAGTTTATTTTTAAAGTGCTTCCAATTTTTTTTTCAGATACAGTAAGAAACTGTTATTTCACTAAGCAAAATACAAATTTTAGGCTTTAATGCAAACATTCTTCTGATACTTTATTTTCAACCTTTTTTTTCCTTTGTTGGGAACGCAGTTATACTGAATATACTGCTTTTGACAGAAGACAATGCAGTGATTTCACGTGTGTCGTTATTTCTGCGAAGTTTCTTCATTGGTTCTTCCATGTGACATAATGTTAGTTACATAACTTAAAGAGCAGTAACATTTGTACAGTCTTTGTATCCATGGCTATGTATCAGTGACTTGCTTTAGCTATCACGATCACATTCCTTTGTTACTAGTTCCAAAGTCCAAATAAAGGAGAGAAGATCAGGTTGCATGTACTATAACCAGTCTTACTATTTTCATGGCAGTACATCTGTCCACTTGAAGTTTGTTTACCTGCCATACACAGTGTATTTACAAGTGTTTGCAAGTGCTGCAAATCTTTTCTTGGAGTCCTGTAAACAAATAGCTTTATCCAGTGCTTCAGGAATAATGGAGCCTTTGCTCTTTTGATATAGGACTGTGTGGCACGGTATTTCTTCCTGCTGACATCTTTTTCTCAAACATCACTTTATCATCATGGTAGCAGGTTCATTCAGGTATTAGGAATCACCTATTCTGACCTTACTGTCTGTGCTGAAATCTTGCAAGTTTTTCACCACTACTTCTAGAAAAGGGGGCATTTCAACAGGCATATGAACATAAAATAGGTCCTTAAAAGGGAAAAAACCCAACGCCTCAAAGTTGATTTTCACCCCCTTGGATGGTCTTAGCAAATGCAACCAATCTTTAGTAGGAACAAAATCCATATGTTTTGTATGGAATTTGCAGTTTGGTCAGCAGCTGCTTCTGCTGAGAAAAGGCCAATGCTTTCAAAGTTGAACATAAAAGTTAGGTAGATAAACCAGTATTATGGCCCTGAGTAATTAAGCCCTTTGTTAAACATCTATAGCTATTCCTGAAACCATTGGACAGAATTATTCTTTGACATAGTGTCAGTGAGTTGCTTGTAAGTCACATAGAAAACAAGTACTTTCTGCATAGTTTTTCTGTGTTCTTTCCTGACAGACCAGGCACAGAACAAATCAACTATATTAATAGATGTCTGGTTTGGGGCACCAGTAACTCTGCACCCTCTATCCCATTACTTAAATGCAACTGAAGTAGTTTACATTCTGTGGGAATCAGTTTTTACTCCAGCTAGTAGGCACACTTTACACGGGGCCATTTGGTCTGGCCTTCGGTTTTGCTACATTGCTGGTCTGTGACAACATGCTATCCAATAGATGTTTGGCTTCTAGGTTATTCCAGGGTAACAGAAAGTTTCTGATGCTTATCTCTGCAGTAGGGTTTCGTTGCTACAAAGTGCCAGGTGTTACTATAATTCTTTTAACATTTCTTTCAGCAAAAATACTGTGTGATACCTTTTCATTATTTAAAGATTATAATGTGCTGAACTTCAGTCTCAGAAAGTGGTAACAGTCTGTCTGACTCTACCAATAGGATTTGTTGAATTTAAATTGTGCAAATTTTTAAATTTTAACCTCTTAATTAAAAAATGGAAAGTTGAAAAAAGATCAATTGCCTTCAAGCATTTTCTGCATACATTTTAAAAAGGAATGAACTTGAGGAATGGGTCACTTAGATTCATATAAGAATTTTGAGTGTTGAGATTTCAGTTCTGAGATAGAATATCCAGACATGAATCCTGAGGTTACACATTTTGTTTTGCAAGGGAAAAGTACATACTTCTAGCAGTATAAAGAGGTATCAATGATATAGGAAGATACTGACTTTGAAAAATAAAGGAATAATGGCAACTTCTGTTCTACAGAGTATTTGTAATGGATTCCAAAACCAAAACATCATAAGATACTTCATTGTTGCACATAGTGAGATTCATTACATGGTGATGACTGTGGCTTTTACATTTCAGGGGAAAGCTTACATTCTCGTTTAATGGGAATGGAGCTCTTCAGACAAAATAAATACTTGGAGCAAATGCTAGACAGTTTTACTGCAGCCCCTGATTGTCCCTGCATGATCATGTTTTATAGTGACCTTGAGTATTGTAGTAAAGTTGCTTTGTAAGTTAAAAGGCCGATTTGTGAAAGGTTGTAGGAGTGAAAGATGTATGTCTTGTAGGAGCAAAATAAAGGACCTCCTTCTGTTTAGCTTGGTCTGATTAATTACTCACATTTGTGTCCTTAAGTTGTGCCACATTTACCACCAATATAAGACTGTGCTGTTCACATTAGCAAAGGATGCAATACATACAGCAAGCTTATTGTACTGTTGGCTTGCCCTGTTGTAAACTGCATTTGAAATTCATGTCTAAGCATTCTGTCCTCTTTACAGAAAACAACAGACCAGGCTTGTTATGGTCCCCTGGATATTGTAACGAGGAGATATGTTGCAGTAGTGTTTTGAGCATCTGCATTACAGGAGGCAGCTCCAAAGAAACTTTCAAAACCATCGATTTTGAGAAAATGTCTGCCTTCCTTCAGCTTTGTAGTGTTAGGATGATTGGCTTTCTGGATTAGTCTATCACAGTTTTTAATCTCACATCTCTCGTCAGGATTGTTTCTAAACTGTGAGTATTAACATTGTTCTCTGCTAAATGTGATAATAGATCACATATTGAGTAACGTTGAAAATCAGATTACAAATTTGTGGAAGGATTGTGTAAAGTCACTTTTTCTTGTGTTTGTGGCTTTTAGCTGCTGTAGCTACAAGCTTAAGCTTTAAGCTTTTAGCATCATTTCACTAGTGCTAATTAGGGATCATCAAGACTCATCCCTATGACTTTTTTTTTACCTCCTTGTTCATTTTCACACTACGCATATGCTTATATTTAGATTTAAATTGCCATGCATGATGACAGATATTTTTTGTAGTGCATTTTAGCAGCTCAGATCAGTACTTCCTTAATTGTGGACTAGTGTGACCACAAATGCCTCTGGTGCACCTGCAGCCTGTGGCATGGCGGTGGTAGTTCGCTGGAACCATGCAGCTTCTTTACAGTTTAAAGTTCCCTAGTCTTGCAGTTATACTATTTTTTCTTGTGTCAGATTTGGAATCTTAATTAATGTGCTGTTAGTATGTTTTACAGTTGGAATGTTTGCCTCTTGGCCATACTTGTTGTGAAAGATGACAGTGAAATGTGATGTTTGCAGTCATGTTCCTTAGGCTGCTACTTATTCCTTATGACTTGTTTCAGTTTAAGAATACCTTTTTTTGTTTTTCCTATGGTCTTTTTAGTTCATATAGTAGCAGCTCATGTGTTAAAACAGAAAGGCCATAAGAGTTCCATTCACTACCACGTTATAAATTCTGGTGAACCAGCAGGAAGCAAACAGTCCAGAGTTTATCTGAGTGTCAAAACTTTAAACATTTGCCATGGTTCCTCTCCAACAAGTAGCCTGACTTCTATGTTTCTGTGAATGCTTATGTTAGCATAAATAACTCTAGTAACCTTTTGATACTTTGTGTGCTTTCCAGTGGTGAATAGTAGTCTGGTGATGCCCTTGATCTTCAGTAAAGTTCTAATCTTACAGATTTTCAGCACTACAGAACAATGAACACTTCGATGCTTCCAATTTTTGCAAATACTTCTGTAGAAATTGGTTTTAACTGTTGTTTTCCTAGAAGTTATTGTCTCTTAGGTTTTAAAACTGTGAATTGCCTTAAAGCTAACTTCTGCTTTAGCTTTTCTTAGTTTCAGTTTGAGATTTTTTGTATAATTCTTTTTGACTGAAAAGTTACTCGTTCCCTGCATGCAACTTTGAAAATACAAAGGCAGTTGGCCTTAGGAGAAACTTATTAGAGAATAAGCTTTTAAAAAAGCAAACTGTTCTATGAGCAGCAGAGCTGATGAAGCCTACTTTTTGCCAGATTTATGTTCTTTATCTTTCTCCTCCTTCCCTCTGCAGTGCCTCCCCTGTCTTCTACCTCTTTTGCTGGCCATGCAGCAGCACATGCCATGGCTGGGGTTGGAGCTGCGTACTGTTTGGCTGCTACCTTTTGGAGAGGTTGAGATGTGAGTCTTAATACCTGCCTGTTCTACATAGCAGATATTTATTTGGGTGTCTTCCACCAGCAGCTTTGGGGTGGGATTGTGTTGGCACTTGAAGAAACTTGGCCTTGAGTCTTTCAAATTTGATTGAAGCTAGCCAACAGATTTGAAAAGCAACCAACTGAGGGAGTAATCTCTGAGAATCTCTGTTTAGTGAATTCTTGACAAACTCTTCTTGGGTAGAGGAACTGTAAAAGAGCTTCCGTTGCACAATACTTTGTCCTTCCACATTTTTCTCCACTAGTTTGTCTGTGTGTTTTAACTTGTAACTTCGATTTCTATCCTCTTTCTTTACTCTGTGAGGCCTCCACAGTGATACATGAGTGCACATGCTCCAACTTAGAGACCATAGTGCTGGACCACTGAACTGCAGCCTGAAGGCTGGAACACGAGCACTGTACTGGGAAATGACATAAGGACAGAAACTTCTAGAAGCTGGTCTTGTCTGGAGGTTGGGGTAGATGACCTCCTGAAGTCACTTCCAACATCAGGTATCCTGTGACCCTATGATCCTATTCCTAGTTGGAGCAACATGTTTACAATGGGACAAAGGGTGCGCAGGTAGATCCAAATTCCAGCAAACACCCTCCTTACATCCATCTCCATATTGCTTGTTCAGATTCACCAGCGTCCCTTCCTCTTACTGAATTTTGTGGGGTAGGATTTTATTTTCTTTCTTCTTATTTTAAGGCTTTTGCAGAGAAATGTTCAAGGTTGATCTTTTTAAAAGTAGCACAGCAGTTTTTTGTTGGAGATGCAAGGTGCTGATTTATGAAGCTGTTATTTGTTTTGACAGTATCTGAACGGTCTTGTCAGTCTAACTCTGAAATAAGTGGTATGCAAGTATCATTAAAGGTTTAGTACACAGATGTCACAGAAAGAGAAAAGCATGGTAGAATCTGGTCTAGGATAAGAATTCTTGCTCCATCCTTTTCAGTGTTATGGATACTGATGCTATCGTTTTTCTGAGTTTGTGGCCTTGAAACAGGAAGTGTTGATACATTTTAGGATAAATGTTGAGGAGTTTGGTATATTGGGTTTGAAAAGATTCTTGACATCTTTTCTTTAAGATGGTTTATTTTAACCTTTGAGAATTTCAGCTTTATAGAAACCTGTCTTTAAAAAAAAAAAGAAAAAAAGGCTACTACAAAATCATAAATCTTTACCCACAATTATCTTCTATTAGTCTGTTTCAACATTTTAAGTCCTATCAAGCAGCTATATATAGTTGTATTCCTGAAATTATTCATGTAATTTATTTCTGTATAATATCCTCCTCAATTACTGGACGGAAGCTTAGCAATATAGATAAAATCAGTAATGTATAATAGGAACAGTCATGTCCTAGGCTGTATATAGATTGGCAAAATGCACATTCTTGTCAGAAATCAATAAAAGTCAAGCTACTTTTCAGTATATTGAGATCCAAAGAAAAATTTATCTTTCTCATTCTCAAAACACAGAATATGGGGGATAGAGGCGTGGTGTAATTATTGATCAGTTAGCAGTAAACCTTCATCTCTGAAAGAGATCAGTTTTATTTCTGAAGCCTTGCAGTTGGACAAAAGTTTTCTCTAGTCCCTTAGGTAGAAGCTGTGACAGGGGACTAATTCAAATAAACTGTAATTTCAATGCCCTAAAAAGTTAGTAATGAGATTTTGGAGAGAAATCTCCTTATAGATTGCTTTTCCATTTGAGTTGTTTTGTTCTCTAGACAACTCTGTGGTGTCCTAACAAAAGCCAATCAACAGCCTTTCTATGTTGTTTGTAGTGCTTTGGATTTAATACAGTATGAAAAAAAATTCCTTGGTCCTAAGTTATCTGCTTTTGGGTATCCATGTCCCATTCCCTGTTTACACTTCTTTCCAACAGTGTTTTTTATTTTTTCCACTTTTGACTGACCAGGTTAGCTGAAAGATAACCTTTTACATAAACAATTATAGACATGACCAGAAATTTGATTAAAATATAACTACATGTAGAATAGAAAAGTATCTGATGCTTTAAAAATTTTGTATGAATTTCAATTCTTCTTTTATGTTGAGTGATCTGTTATCTATTAAGGACAAATTTTATGGAGGAGAACAGTCTGATTGACACTGATTTAAATTCTTACCTGCGTGGATTGTTTCAAGGTTCGCATCAGCCAGATCTTAAATGAAGATGTCAGTTGGAACTGTAATTTTTATACTACCATTTTTGTGTGAGAAATATTTTTTATCTTTTTTGTGGTGTGTGTGCAAAATGAAGTTTAAAAATGTCAAATGGATATATTATTTGTGTAGCTGCCAGCACATTGGCAGATTTTCTCCCCCATTAAAGAACTCAGTAACTACCATATTCAGAAACACCTCTAGAACTGTATTGGCTGCCTGTGCTTTACTCTGCAACATAAAGAATATTCTGTCTTAACAAATTTAGTTGAATACAGATACAGCTTTCTGCGGCAGGGGAAATGTAGCCAAGACACTGATATCAATGAAATGGGAGTGCTATGCAGTGATATAGCTGATCCCCAGTTATGGTGCAAGATATGTCATTGAGTATGTGCAACGGAAGCATCCTTTTGAAGATACTGACCAAACAATTACAGTACGGAGAAAAGCACAGAAATGTTTTCTGGACACAAACCTGAAAGAGAAATTTGAAGAGCTCTTGATCATATGTGGTGTAAAAGTGTTTCTCATTCTGTAATTCAGTAAACTCTCTTTGAGGTATTATAATCATGCCTCTTGTTTATCATGTAATATATGTTTTTTTCTTTTTCAGATCGAATTCAGTTACCCAGGAATATGATTGAAAACAGTATGTTTGAAGAAGAGCCTGATGTGGTTGACTTGGCAAAAGAGCCATGTTTACATCCCCTGGAGCCTGATGAAGTGGAATATGAACCAAGGAGCTCCCGGCTTTTGGTGCGTGGCCTTGGAGAGCATGAACTGGATGATGATGAAGAAGATTATGAGTCATCAGCAAAATTGCTGGGGATGTCCTTCATGAACAGAAGCTCAGGTCTCCGGAATAACATATCTGTCTATAGACAAAATCCAAGTGGATTGTGTTTGGTGCCCTCTACGAGGACCATCGTGGTTTGCACAGTTGTTCTTGTGATTGCAGTTTCATTAATAATTTATCTTCTTCCCAAATGTACCTTTACCAAAGAAGGCTGCCACAAAAAAAATCATACAATGGAACTAATATACCCTTTGGCAAGCAATGGAAAAGTATTTCCTTGGGCAAAGATTAGACTTCCTCCTGATGTTGTACCGCTGCATTATGATCTTGTCTTGCAGCCAAACCTAACTACTCTGAAATTTGCAGGCTCTGTAAAGATAGTGGTTAACATCATCCAGGTAACTCGGAAGATTATACTTCACAGCTCAGGACTTAATATTACCAAGGCAACCATCACTTCAGCACAAGGTCATGAAGCAAAGCCAGCTGAATTCCTGGAATATCCATTGCATGACCAGATTGCAGTCATGGCTTCTGAGGCTCTCCTTGTAGGACAGAATTATACTGTCAACATAGAATATTCATCTAATTTATCAGATACCTATTATGGCTTTTACAAAATTTCTTACAAGGATGAGAATTCTAAGCAAAGGTATGCCCACAAACGCAGCTTCTCTATTCTGTCACTTCTAGATTGTGCTTTGATAATAGAAATAACAAGGGTTGCTTTTTCTACTGGATGTTTATTACAACTGATCCCTGTTGAGCAAAATCGATCTTTAATCTCCTGGTCAATCTACCTGAAAAACATCTTTCATAGATGGGTTCATTAAGGCAGGGCACCCTCTCCGTCAGTTAAATGTAGTGCAGTATAGTGGCTGCAGGTAGCTGTAGTGTGGCTTTTTGTTTAATTTTTCCTTTCTCTCTTTGGAAATTCTTCCAACATCTCTCGAGTCCCTGAGTCTCAAGGCAGGGACTGGGGGAACGAAATCCCACCATTGTAGGAGAAGATCAGGTTCGAGACCATTTGAGGAACCTTAACATATACAAGTCCATGGGACCCAATAAGATCCATGCCATGCCATAGTCCTAAGGGAACTGGCAGATGTAGTTGCCAAGCCGATCTCAGTCATATTTGAAAAGTCATGGCAGCCAGGCAAAGTTTCCAGTGACTAGAGAAAAGGGAAACATCACACTTATTTTTAAAAAGAGTAAATCAATGCTTTTTACCAAGAAGATTAATGAAATCGCCACCTACCACCACCCACTTCAAATGGGCTTTACACTGGTCTTATACTTAAAGAGTGTTCATGCCTTTGTTGGCATGTAATTATCCATGCAGGTTTTCTAGAAACAGAATGGTGCAACAAACGCAAGATGGAAAACCAGTATGACAGGAAAGTCATTTTGAAGGGTCCACAAAACAACTGCTAAATAGAGTAAAGACATAAAACACTTGCCAGCTTGTGCTAAGAAGTGCTAAGATCTAAAGCTCGCAAAAAAGTTAAATGGGATGTGAAGGAAAACGCAAGAAAAATCAGTGTTATCAATGTTAAAAATCTTTGCAACAACAGAGATTTTGTATGGAAATTTCCAAAATATTAGTAGGTAGATTTTGTTTCCTGAAAGGGGAAGGCAGAACTTACAATTAACACCACTAACCCAACCTTTAACAAATTGACGATAGAGACTTGAAACTAGTCTCTGCAAAGAGGATCACGCTGAGATTGTATTTTTCGGTTGCTTAAAACAAGACCCTTCATTGAGCCATTGCAACCTTTCTGAGAGAGACTCCTTGAAGAATAAAACAGAAGTGTGGCAACCATGGGCATAATTTTTCTCTCTGCAGTGAGATATGATAGCTGTACACTGCTAATGTTTGAATTAAATTTAAGTCCCTCAATTATAGCTCATCTTTAAAAAAATAAACAAAACAAGATATTGAGTGTAAAGATGATTTCATGGACAGGAAGCTGCATAACATAAGAAAGATCTATTTCTATTCTATTCTTTAAACAAAAACCAGAATATTTTGTTTCAGATTCAGCAGGCCTCTCTAAGCATTACAACAGATGTTTAAACCAAAACTTGTTTGTTTTTCTAAAATTTACTCACAGTTTTCAAATATATGCAAAACCTGGCACATTCCAATGAACTGCGGAACATTAAGTGGGTTTTTGAATTGGTCAGCAACTGAGGTAAGGCAGGAACTATCTCATCTTTACTCCCATGTGTTCCTGTTGATCCTTATGTGAGGTAGTCAAAGGGGCTTGCTTTAAGAAATCAAGAATTTTAAGAAATAAATCTGGTTTAAAGTATTGCTGATCTGTTTCGGTTTGCCTGCCTCTCCAGTGAAGGTGGGTGTGTTTTAGTAAGGTGCAAATGTAGATGAGTGGTGCAAATTCAGATCTCCCAGGTGAAGTGCTGTTGATAAGCCTTTTATTAAAAGGCTCTTCCTGAGCATATACTAAAACATTATAGTGTATGCATGATCATTAGAGAGAATCTGTTGCCTACTTGGGAAACTGCTGATAGGCTTCAGAATTCTGTCATTATAACAAAAATGCCACAAGTTGTCTCTGTTGCAGAATGCGTTGGATAATAAAGAATCACAAAGGGTGTAGATTGTATCAGGAGAACATAACCACAAGGTGAAATGAAATAGAGCTAAGTAGCTTATCACAAACATTAAAGACATTCATTACCATGAAGTAAGTGGGAGTAAGAATACAGTAAGTGTACAAGGCAAAAATCACTTGAATGGTTAGCCTTTTCTGAATTTCCATGTTTTCCTATTCTGATGTAGCTGAAGCGTTGTTTTCTCCATGTATTTACTGTAGTAGAAAGAGAATGTTTAAGTGTTCACAGAGGAAAAAGATGATCTGTCAGTAAGTTCTTGAGTTTTTGTCCCCTTTCAGTCCCGTGCTGCCTGCTTTGTTCAAGAACAGGATGTAGCACATGCTTTAACTTGTATGTTTTTCAGTAAATCCTTTTCAGATAACTCTTCGCTGATATGATTTCCATCGCCTTGCCTGCCTATTCTTTTCCCAGGGCCTTTGTCTCTGCTTAATGTTGGTGGGTTTACAAATGCAGGCTACTTGGACAACCTGTATTGTTATTGCATTTCCTGTATAAAACTCAAGGTATCAAGCTGCTTTTGCAAGAAAATGTCTTTTCTTCTAGTTTAGTTTTATTTTATTTTGAAGATTTTTTATATTTCCACAAAAACAATGAAATTATCAAATGGCAAAATAACTCACAGTTGCCAGTTGCAAATATATATATATAAATATATATATNAAGGAAAAAAAAAGAGAAAGAAACTTCCTGCACCAACTTCAAGATTGTTGGTGAGGGGGAAGAGAAGAGTAAGAAGTTGAAAGCAGGCATGGAGATGAATCTTATGAATTGTACACAGTGTACCACCTCAGAAAATTTGTAGGTCCGAAAACGTTGGAGTCATGGTGCAGAAGAAAAGAAAAAACCCCAAAACTTGTGGGTAGCTCAGCAGTAGGTTTAAAAAAAAAACACAAAACCCACAAACAAAATAAAAAAGTAATGTGAACCACTGTTCTCTCCATTGTTTAGCTCCAGTAAATAGACTGGACTAAAGAGACTTAAATTTGCAAACTTCTTGTTGAGCTCCCAGGATTGTCTTGCAGGAGCAGAATACAAGTCAGAGATGCTTTCTAGGAAAAGCTGTAATTTCTGCAGCTAGGTAGTATCAAAAGACTGGAGAAGGAATGTAAACTTCTGAGGAGTTCTGTTGTGGTATTACTAGCTGTTGGATTAGAGACAAGATAGTACCTGAGCTTACACAGAATCCGTCTACTCGCCAGCAAAAGGAGCACGCATACAATGAACTGTGGGAGCATCTGCAGGAGGAAGCATGACAATTAGACGAAAAAGCTTCCGTGTAGTCCCATCTGCTGCTGAGGTTTCAAAACGTTCATTTAGTGGGCATGCTCACTAATTTAATTTTTCAATCTCCTTTTTGTTCCCTCTTTCTGGAAACTGGCTGGCTTATATTTTGGTAATAGTTCTGTAATTGTGTTATTCCAGGTGTATTCTTCTTTGCTAAGATAGCAAAAAACAGCTAAGCAGATTAGTTCTCATATAAATGCATTTTTTTTTGTTTTTTTTTTAAAAAACTTTGGTTAATGAAATATTTATTCTCTCTGGAGTAACCTTGTCGTCTAGCATTCAGAAAGGTTCTCCCATAACAAGCTGTTAGAAGATTTGGAGGCAAAATGGCTGTTCTGTCATAAATAATCTGACATTTATCCTTTCCATAATTCTTAATTTGCTCTTCTCTACTCTTCCCATTAGGTGGTTTGCAGCAACTCAGTTTGAACCTCTGGCAGCAAGGTCTGCTTTTCCATGCTTTGATGAACCAGCATTTAAAGCTACTTTTTTAATCAAGATTAAAAGAGATGAGAAACTTTCCACTCTGTCAAATATGCCAAAGGTACCTGCTTTTGTAGAGGAATTTTAGTAAAGCTGCTGCATAGGTAATCTGTTTAAGTGCTTCGCATTGTGGTTTTGTTGCATTAGTGTCTACGGGATTGACTTGAGTGGGTAAGCTATAAACGGTATGACTTTATAATAAAACAACTTTCTCTTCATCAAAAACTTGTAACTTTGTAGAGAAAGCAACTGTTAAATGCATTGCATAGTGTAGGATGTTATTGTAGGGACAGTTGAATATCTATGGGAGGGACTCCTGTTGAATTTAAAGGAATCGTTATTTTGCAGGCGTTTTGTTGTTGGCTACATCAGTCTCCAGAGCCCTTAAGATTTGGTTTTGAGTTTTGTATGTTTGCTGATACTGCACATGTGCAGAATACTGGAATATTTTTATCAGTAATTTGTGTGACTAGCAACAGTCTCTGTGAAAGATATGCGTGAGCTTGAAGGATGTGCTTTGGAGCCTAAACGAGGGGCAGTAGAGTATGAATACAGAGTCAACGCAAGAATATGAATGAGGGATCTGAAATTCCTTCAGCTAGATTATTTCATGCAAAATCTTGAAATACCATATCTGAATTTTATGGTGATGCTTTATGCCATTAAGCCTTTGGAGAAACCTTTATAGAAGTGTAATTCATTTAGACAGACATCAAGACTAGGTTTACCAAGTCAGTGTCTGAACTAGGTCCTGTCTCATCAAAACAGTATCACCATTTATCACCCAAAAGAAATTCATTAATATTGACATTGATCTAACCAGTGATGAAAAAATTTACACCCTTGGTGTTGGTGGGACACACGGGTACACTGTGCAGTTTGGGTTCCAGGAGGTTGTCAAAAGCTCACATGCTGGTTGTAGCTACCCTGTTTTTGAAAACAGCGACCTTGTGAAATAGTATCTTTCGTACAGTACATGAATGTTTATGTTCCTGGATTTGTGGTGATTCTCAACCATTACTTTAACAGGATTGCAGCACTTTAGTTTACATCCAGGCCTAAGAGCACTTTATTTGCTGCTCTTTTCATCATTGAAAAAAGAAACAGACTTTGCTGGACAATTCTCCTGTTTTATGTAAAAAAGAAACAGTGTTCAATCACTTTCCTCTGCTAGGAATTGGACAAGCGGTTCATGCAACTTTCAAGAGCTTCCATAGTTCTTCATGTACAAAAAGTAAACTATGGTTTACCATTGCTGTGTGTGCGCAGCAGACATTGCTGAGCTCACTGTACATAGTTGCTAAAAGTCTATCCTATTCTTCAGTGTACCTCCACAGATGATGGACAGTCTGAAAGACGCTGATGTATTCTCTGAAAGACCAAGAGTATTTTTGTTTTCACCTCTTCTATTGCACCACACTACAACAGAATAGTTACTGCTACCCTAATCCTGGTATATTCTGTATGTTCTCTTGCTTATCTCTGATGACATCGTTATAAAGATGATGAGAAAGGATATTCTGTGACAATTTTCACCCCTATTAGAATCTATGATTCTGTGATTCTAATGCCCATTGTGGGAATAGACTTCTCAGAAAAATAAGCAAGAGCCCTTATGGTAGCAAGCAGGCTTATCTACCTCCTTTGTTTTTTTTCCCACCAAATGTGGTTGTGCAGCACCTCCAAGCTGCCTTCTTCAGTAAATGCTTTGTTGAGTCATTTAATCTAGCCCCTCCACGACCTTCCTTACTTTTTCCGATGATTTCACTCAGATTTCATGTCTTTTGTGCAAGGTGTTTATGCAAATTTGCATGGACAGGAAGTAGTCATCTGGGAAACTGCTGCATGTGTTTATGGCATGGGGCAAGACTCTGAGATTTCAGAATGTGTGTTCCTGCAAACTATGCAAGTGGGTTACTTGGTGCAGTGAACAGTGTGTCATTAGATATGAGCAGGCTTTTCAGCCTTCCCGAGAGAATCTGCAGGGAAGCTACTTGGAGCTCAAGCTCTGTGTTGCCAAGAATTGTTGACTTAACTGGTCCAGCCAACATGCCTGAAAGGGCAACCCTGTATTTCTTGTTTAGTGAGTTATTATTTGTTGCCAGGTGATCTTTCTCTAATTAGTCTGGAAATAGCAGACTGTCACACCTCAGGACGTTTGATTTAAATCTGGAAAAGACAGATTGTTACTTGCCTTAGTGTTGCATCCTCCCATAACTTCTGCCTTGCATTGGCAGTCCTGCAAAACGTGCCTGTGGGGTTCTGTGCTTAGGAAGAAGCTGGTCCCCATCCCATCTGTCCCTGCTCAACTCTGAATGCTGTCATAAAGCATCCGATAGCTCTTTTGGTACTGTCTGTGGTTACTAATGTTGTGTACTTGATCTGTGTGCATGATGAGGAATTGTCCACATGGAGAAGACATATTGATGAGCTGCCTTTACTGTAAGGTCATTAATGCATATCTCTCTTCCTCCTTACTTCAGGACCCATTTACATTTAAGTTTCTAGCCTTTCTTGTTGCAGAATAGCATTCGTTGCATTGCTCATTTTTCAAGGAGATAGGAAGCCATTTGAACAATCAACATTTGGGAGATGTGTACCCATTCTACTTGCAGTGAAAAATGGGTTGGTACTGCACATTTGTATCATCTTAACATTGGTGTTATGAATTTTCCCTATTGGTCACATTAGATATACACTGTTTGGCTGTTCCTGAACCGCACAGAAAAAAAGTCTTTTTCCCTACCCATCTTTCTCTACATAGAATTGTTCTTCCAATGACTTGTGCCACTCCTGCATCACGAATTCCCTTTTAAATTACATCATGCCTCTCTTCATGGTGTTTTGATTCCCACTAGTGTTTGTCATACCACTTGAATTACCTTCAGATCTGCTTCTTCCTCTTCTGCCTTGTGTACTGCCATAGCCAGAAGTCCTGTGATTCCTTCAGGCTGAGAATTCTCCTTCCTTCCCATCTTGCCAGGCTTTTCCATCATCTGATTCTCTGCTTTTTAACCCATCTTCTCTGTCTTGCTGCATTTGTTCTTAGTATCATACCCTTTTCACTGAACTACCTGTTTGTCCACTCTTTTTCTCTTTGTAATATTTACTGAGCTTGTATATGTTTAAGAGCATATTGAAAATTTCATCTGCATTTTCTTCTGTTGGTTCCATCTCTGTTTTAAAACTTTGCTGTTACATCATCTCTACGATGGATAAAGATTTGAGAAAGCTTCCAGAAGTAAACCAAAGATAATATAAAAAAAAGACATTAATAGCAATAAGTGCTATGTTTAGTGCTGGGGATCAAATGCGAGTTCTTGTGTCAAAAGAACAGATCAGGTTTAATTAGAATTTATCAAGAAGGTATAACAACATACCAAGCAAGTGAATTGATAGTTTTGATAATGGATTATATCTCCAAGATAATTTCTCATTTGTGTTTATACTGCAAACAATATTATTTTCTTTCATTTTGTCTGCCAAATTTATGCCCTGATAATTCGATGCTGTATAATTCCTCTTTTGTTGTTGTGTAACACCCAGACATGCAGTCTGTTAATAGGTTCAGAAGTGGTTCCTTTGGGTTTTGTAATTTGTCAGGATAATTTGCACGTGTGAATTACAGTAAATCCTTATTTTTGTGACTGCACAAGTAAAGAAATTAGACACAAGAGTTTCTATGAAATAGGACGCTATTTCAACAGCATTTCTTGTATCAGTGAGTTCTCTTGTAATGGTACCCATTTTTATATGCAAAGCTTCTTTTAATTGGCATGTTTTTATGATTTATTTCATGTTTTTTGTCCCTGATCTCACAAGCGCTTTAGTACACGTGGAATTCTTACATTTTAGACTTAGCCTGGGTTATATTCTGTTAGGCAGAGTGGGCTCCCAATGCAAATACGGGCTAGTGAGTTGATTCTTGCACACATAAAGAAAGAAATATGAAAATTGAATAAGAGGATCTTGTTGTATAGACTTACATTGCATTAGTGAGATCATTACTAGGATAGGCTCGCTTCTGAAAATAAACACTTAAACAAACCCCTGTTAAGAAAAAGTGGTACAGATTCTTCTGTAATAACTGCAGGTCTTGGTAACAAGCTGTGCTGAATGGAGGGACTTTTTAGTTTATCGAAGAGAAGGTTAAATGTGAACTTCATCTTTTTTTGTAAAAACCTACATGGGCAAGAGATCTCAAAACCAGGCCTTCCCAATTAGCATGTACATAACTAATATGGCAATATATAGTGGCTGGCACACATTAAGGCTAGAAATAAACTCTGTGTGTTTTGGGCTTGTGGTGTTTTGTTTTGTGGTTTTGTTTGTTTGTTTGTTTTTAAATGAGGATAACTGATCTTTGAATCAGTGTATCTGGAGTCACAGTGTGTCACCTCTTTATGAAGATGAAGCTGTAGTAAAGGCTTAAAATCTCTTATTAATTTGCTGAAGGAATTCAACAATGGCATTCTGTTCGTATGCAGTGGTCAGACTCAATGACTCAATATTGACTGTATCTTCAGGCTTAAAAATCTGTTCCTCTTTAAGGCTAACAGTTACACTTTCAGTGGCAGTTAAATGTTAAATCATTGTTTGGTTTGAAATGATCTTGTTTAAAATTAAGGTTATTATTTTTTAAATGTTTATGGTTTCTGGAAACAAACTTATTTATGAAGCTTCAGAAGGCACATGAACTGCCATCCCTGTCTCCAGACCTTTACTATTCTGCACTACAGTGGTTTTAAACATTTTGCTTTATCGTTTATGTAGTTTACATTTGTGAAGGGCTATACAGAAAAGTACTTCTAAGCATACAGCATGCCTTTCCAGGACTAATATTAAAGAAAAAATGCACTAAAAGTAATTTTAGATACACCATGTTATCTTACTTCAGAAGACCGAGCAGTTACTTTTGGCAGTGTGTGTTTAAGCTGAGCATGTTTTTGCTTTGAACTAACTGAAACCTTAGGTTTTCTTCACTTTTTTAAAGGCAATCTCTTTTGATTTGTAAGGGGGTGTGTGAGGGGTTTTTTGTTCTGTCATTTTAAAATAATTAGTATGTCTGGTTACCGAGTTTTGAAAGGGCTTCTGTGAAGAGACCAGTGTTTAACACATGCAGTACCAGTATTTTTAGTAGGCTGTGCTGAACTGTGTCTCTGATTTGGCCTAAAGCTCTCTTGAATTAATGCTAATCTTTATGTTGACTTTGGATTATACTGGGGGTTTAATGGTTACTCCAGTAATGCAGTTGTCTGATAATACTGCATAATAAAAGCTTCCTTGGGAATATTGGCTTAAATGTTCCATGTCTCCTTAAGTTTTGTCACACCATGAGTAGTTTGTGAGTATCATATATCCCACTGAAACATAATCAAAATATAAAGATGTTCTGCAAGTTTGCTTATAAACTGTTCCTAGCATGAAGTAATTCTTTGATTTAACATTGATTCCTTGCATATCTTAGTGTTCTTTTGGTTGCAATAATAACAACATTTTCCTTTCTCCTGCAGAAAACCACTACTCCTGTGACAGATGGAATTGTTCAAGATGAGTTTTTTGTGAGTTTGAAGATGAGCACGTACCTAGTAGCCTTTGTTGTTGCAGACTTGGAAAACATCAGTAGGGAAACTAATGGGAGTCTGGTATGTTTTTTCCACTTTAAGTTCTCCTTCACTGCTCCCAAGCCAACCAAACCAAAACAAAAAAATCCCCAAACCAAGAAGCAAACTGTCTCTTTTAAATTTATTTATTTTCTTTGCTTTATTATACTCATTATAGGTAGATATAGCCATACGCTATAGGTTGGAATCACTTCAGGGCTTACAGCAGTTGGAGAAGACTTTTACAGCAAGGGACTCAGCATCAGATGTTGTTAACAGTAAAAATTTACAAAACCTAAAATTCTGAAAAGCTTTAAGAGCTGGAGACTTTAAACTTTTAATTTAATGCTTCATCTGTGAGAGAGTATTGTCATGCAAACCAAGAGTTTTTCAGATCATGTACAGAAACAATACAGTTCCCAGGGAAGTCTACATACTATTTCAAGCAGTGCTGCAAATATGTTCTACACCTGCAAAGATAACCTACCTAAAAAAACCCATGCCCTGCAGTAGAGCAAACTTAGACTAACTTTAAGGCTGCATTTAGTCACTTGAATACAATTCTTTCATTGTGGGGTTTTTGTTTTTCCGAAGGTTCCAAAAATGAAAGAGGTGGTGCTGTTTGGTCTTTGTCCTTCATGGGGATATGGCCTGCAGGGTCAGTGCGCAGTTCCTACAATGTGTGCCATTAAAGTAACTAGAGAAAAAACATGGTAATATTAGGAGATGCTGCTTAATCTAATTTTAGGAGGTGCAGGAGTTTCATGTAAGCAATGATTTTCATGACTCTCTAGCAGGAACTGCCACTTTGTGATGAAATGACGGAAGTGCCAATACCAACAGAAGCAGCCCTCTTTTTAATCCAGTATACACATGTAAAGATACTGGTCAATAGGCTTTCATTCTGACTCAAACAAGTATTTCTAATTATAGCTGAATAGGACAAACTGTTTGATCTAACATGAAAAGTTAAGACTACTAAGTTTTTTTTTTTGTTTTTTTTTTTTTTTTTTTTTTTTTCCNAAACCATGCAGTCAGTTCTTTACCAAGCAGAAAACTGATCACTATACTAAATGTTTTGTGTTTGCAGAGAGCCTGAAACAACTATCTACGTGGTGTTCTTTGCTTTGTTCGTAATAGTGAGGCTAACTTGCATAGATTGTCAGTACTTCAGGAGTGTTTTATGTTAGAGCCATGTAGGAGAGGAGAAGACTGAGTGATAAAGCGGTTCGTAACTGTGCTTCTCCTTCATTCTGACCACCAAGCAAGATTTCACCTAGCTAGGGAAGTCTAGCAGACCTTTAGAAGGCACGAAACACAAGGGATCTAGTAAGGTATAAATGTACTTGCCAGCTTCAAGGGACAAAGGATGAGTCTAGCTAGTGGGTTGTTCTGTTGCCAGCAGTGTCTAGTAAGCCAAGGGAGACCGTAAGAAGGAAGCATATAATGATGTTTTCCATGAAATACATTCTCAAAATGCGTCCAGCAATTTGTAGATGGGAGATTCAAAAACTTTGAACTAACCAGTTCACACAGAATAAGTTTATTGTCATGAATGTTATAAGATAACTCAGAGTTGAAGTAAAGTTGCTTTGTGTTCATAATGCAATGAGTTTTTTCTCAACTCCAGAATATCCTGGGGGGCTTTTATGTTTTCTCTTTGAACTTAGAATTTGCAGCTAATAATACTTCTGTAATTCAGGAACACTAGGTTAGATAGATCCTTACTTGTATGTGCTTGGTTCAAACTCAAAAATTAAAGGGTCACCTTATCCATTTGAAATGTCACTTTTTTACTGATTTGTAGCATAGTAAGAGGGACTTCTTTTTTTTTTAATAGAACAGGAAAATTAGCCTTAACATACTTTGTGCTTGTGTATGAAAGGGTGCCCTAAACCTGGATCAACCTGTAACCTAATCAAAGTTATTTTCTTGATATGGCCACCTCAACATGAATAGACAGAGACTGTAACCTCTCAATTTTTATGAATAGAATCATAAATACTTCTTACATTATGTCTAATGTGGCTGTTTCTTAAATGGGGAAATGGATGACCTTTGTGTCAGTTATTATTTTCTTGAGAGAATTTCTTGCAGGTGATACTAGTGTTATCATACCGATAGCCTAAACTTATAGATTAATTGAGGTATGCGAGGGGGGGTCACTTAATAACTCATCAGGGAGTAAAAAAAGGAACTGGATCAATTTATGTTCATGTAGACCCTTCTGGAATACCTTCCTTTCAGGTGTCAGCCTTGAACTGTTCTTGTGTACACATTGGCCAATTGGATAGTCTGTCTGTATTTTGACTAGTGGATAAGCTCCAGCAAAAAAATTAACTCTTTATTGACAGCTTCATAACTAGTGTTTGTAGCTTCTGTGTGTACTCCCAAAACCATGTCCTCTCTGTTTGAGGAACTTCTGCCAGCTCCTCTTTTACTTCTAAAACTTTTGTAACTGTACATTTCAAAATCTTTTCTCTGTTCGGACTAGGTTTCTGTCTATGCCATGCCGCAGCATCTAAACCAGGTTGGGTATGCCCTAAACACAGCAGTGAAACTTCTGGAATTTTATCAAAAATACTTTTTAATGAACTACCCTCTTGAAAAATTAGGTAAGTTCTTTTGAACTTTTCTTAAACAGAAGAAGCCCTAATCAATTCTGAGAAATGCAGGGGAACTTTCATTCTGAAAAGGTGTGCTTAAAAAAAAGAAAAAAAAAAAGGCATAAAACATCTGTGAAATAAGGTTCCCCCAAAATTATTGAAAAAATTCATTAAATGCTTGACTGAGTATGAGTATTAAGCAATTCCCAAGGTGGAAAATTTTTGTGAGCTTTTGACACCGCATTGCTTATACTTGGACATAACATCAAAGAAATAATTTGGTGTAAATATAACATGATGTACCTTGGTATAGAGATACAGAATTCTCAGTCTGTGAACCATGTTTACCGGTGCAAAATCTGCAGCCTGACTTCTCTGCATGTGTTAGTTTGACTGGAAAGATCATGAAATGCAGTCTTCTAAGACACTACTTTCAGTAAGGGCAGCCTCATTTCCTTGTTACTTGTGTGTATCAAGGTCTATAGGCAGTGTCTATGTAGAGCTTTAAGTTGTCTGTATAGGAGTGCTGCTAGAGAAGCATGGTTATAAATCTATGGGGCTTGTATGCTTTAGATGTAAGCACATGTCCACACTGCAGGATTTAAATAATAAGGGGTTTAGGGATTATATAATAGAAAAGGTAGACTTGAAATACAGAATTGCTTTAACTAGCAGTTTTCAAAAGCTTCTTTCAAATCTTTTCCAGATCTGGTTGCAATTCCTGATTTTCAGTCTGGTGCAATGGAAAACTGGGGCTTGATCACCTTCCGAGAAACAACACTCTTGTTTGACAGTAGTACTTCTTCAGCAATGGATAAAAAGTTAATAACTGCAGTGATAGCACATGAGCTTGCCCATCAGGTACTAGATTGGGAAGGTCATTGTTTAAATCTGGTGGGTTCTTTTTTCTTTTTTTTTATGCAATTCTGTCTTTAAATTCATCCCTGCCCTCACTGTACATTGTATCTGTTCAGAATACCTGCAGGTGTATTTTCTGCAGTACAGGTGGCAGGGTGCAACTCTGTCATGACATACTTACGGAGTTCGTAATGCAAAAGCATTACCGTGGTTTTGACTGAACTTGATTTTGCCACAAGATAAAGCTGAGGATGGATGGAGTGCTACTGTACTAATTTGATTTTATTTCTGGAAAAGAATGATGTTTTTGGTCTTTCATAGTGGTTTGGCAATCTAGTAACTATGGAATGGTGGAACGATCTCTGGCTGAATGAGGGATTTGCCACTTTCATGGAGTACTTTGCCATGGAGGAGATTTTTCCAGAATTACATGCAGTAAGTACTTTCTGTAACTACACTTACTGTACCTTTGCTAAGATCTATTTTTTAATGCTGGCCATAAAGGACTGATACTTATAAATTTATATTGAAACTCACTTTGGGCACCATTGAGATTATACTATATCTCCTCTGCTTTGGCACTTCCATTATACTGGAAGTGGTTTTGGGGGGGCTTTGGGGAGAGTACGTTGGTTTTGTGCTTTGTTTTATATTTTGGTAGTAGTCTACATGCAGTCTTTGTGTTTTGTGTAGGTTAATGCATTCTGTGCAAAATAGCAGGTGTTAAAACATGTAGGTGTCTATTTATCAAATTATAACTTAAAATCTTTATACAGAAAGTCCATGCATGTTGTTGACCAAGTTTGTCTGCCTCTACTTTCTCTAGTAGACTTAGGAAGTACTAGAGCTTTAGGTTATAAATATGCCTGGAGTAACTCCTGTCTTTCCAGCATTGTGGTACTTACTTGTGTCTGAATCTGTTTGGAATTCATGAATCAGGGGACCTGGTATTAAGATATCATATGGTACCACCCCATAGATTCTGATAGCATTGAGTTACACTAATAGTACAGAGCATTGCTTCCACAGGTACTTCTGTTTATACATATGGCGGAAGGATGGAATCTTTTTGATATAATAACCTAATGATCATTTAAAAACTCACTCAGGTACTAAGTGACCTAGCTTTTCAGACTCTGGAAAACATGAAGGATTCAAATCTTTCCTCTCCAAGGAATAGATACTAGCTAGTGCTGTAAAGCATCCCTGTCACTTAATGCAGGTAGAGAAACAAAGATTGGTGGAAATAAATGGAGGGGGCAGTGGAGAGACTAATTTTGCATCCTGGGTAAAGGTATCTCCTAGGAGAAAAGATACCTGGGGTCTGGAAGCAGCTTCCAGGAGTGTTTATGTGATTGGCATTAGTCATGGGATTAAAAACCTAATGTGTACTGTTTCCTGCTTGCTGGATTCTGTTCTTCTCAGCATTCTGACTGAGGATGAGTTTTGAGTTCTAAATTCACCCTTGTTACTGCATTAAGAAACTTGGGTTGCTAACTTTGTTCAGTAGAATTCTTTCTTGGAGCTGGATGTTTAAAAATTTTTTTCATGTGGCCAGGCTTGGTTGTTGAGTTTGATAGCCACTGAAAGTATGTTTGTATAGCCATTCTGCTTGTTAGGTGCATATGTGGTGAGGGGAGGACACAAAACTAGTCTAATGCCTAACACATGTAATACTTGTACACTTCATTTTGAAAGGTGAATGAAACGGTGCCTTCACCAACATCTCGTTTTACCACGTGGTGGTGCCAAAATGTGTTTTAGTAAAAAAAAAAATAAATCACTCAGAACTTCTGCATTCAAGAATAATAGCTTTAAAATTTTAAACTTCAAAGGTTATTTTTATTGTATCATACACAGGTCCTACCTTTTTATGTTTTTTTAAACTCTCTACTGCATAGGGAAACTGTGTAGAGGATTGTTTGCTCAAACCTCGATGAAATGAAATGGACAAATACCAGTACAATCAGCTTCTTTACAGTGTCTGGGGTTGTCTTGTTCTGGTAACGATGTATTAAATTCAAATATCTTCATTTCAGAAGAGAAGAAGGAAGAGACTTTGGTACTAGGATCACTAGATAAGGTGGTGTTTACATTCACACAAACATCACTGTAGTGAGTTATTTCCCTAGACTTCATGCTTAAAACATACTAAAGAAGTCATGCTTTTGTATTTCCTGCTTGCTGTAAATGAACTGAAAACACTGGTGAGCCAAATCTGAAATCTGGCACATTCTTACTTAGTAGGTACATTTGTTTTCTCTAGTGCCAATGATGCATTTACCTGAGACAGGAGCTTAAGGATCTGGATAATGATGCAATGTCAAGTGTGAGATTCCACTGCTAAAATGTGGCCGGGAAAGAGATTTTACAAATGCTACCCTGATAATTCTTTTGCTGCCTCCATTGGCAGGAAGGCACGCATTGGCATGTTAGACCAATGGAAGAGCAAAGCAGACACAACTTTCACTGTTCCACTTACCATGTATGTTCTAGCTTCTTATAAACACAAATGTTTTTCTTCTAGGATGAAGATTTTCTTAATTTAATTTTCAAGGCTATGATGAAGGATTCCTTGAATTCTTCACATCCAGTCTCTTCTGCTGTTCAGTCTTCAGAGCAAATTGAAGAAATGTTTGATGCACTTTCTTATGTCAAGGTAACTTCACAAATATTTGGAAATATTTGGAAAGTGATATATGAACTATTGAAAACATGCATGTGGGATCATGAGTAAGTAGGCATGTACTGATACACCTAGTGCAAACGCAGCATCTCTCAGGAGTGTTTCTGAGTGTCTGCATAGCTTTTAATTAGGAAAAGATAATGCATGTGTATTTGTGTCCTTACTTAACATCCTCGTGCTTGGTGCATGCTTCAGCACAAAGAAAAATACTCATGAAGATGTTAGAGGGGAACCCGCAGGTAAAACAAAATATCCAGTTAGACACATATTCTTTTTCTGATAGCAGACTGTAACAAGTGCTTAAAAGAGTAACTATAAGGCAGTTAGTGAAGCAATCACTCCTTTTTATACTCTCTCTGCTTTTAAAAAACAGTATCTTAGAGACTTTCTGAGCTGGAGGCTTGCATCTGGAATGTAAAATTATTTCACTACATATCCTGGTTGTCTGCAACTTGATTATTTCTAATGTCTATTGAGGGTTGTGTGTGAGGTTTATGTTTTTAACGATTCACAGTTCCTCACTTGAAAATGCATGAGAAGGCAAGTATCTGTATTTCCCAAATTTTTACTCACGTTGTATCAGGTTTTAGATACTGTGTCCCATGATTTTGGTAGTATTGGAGGAAAGCCTTATAGATAATTTGAATTAGCTGTCATTTTTCCCCCCCACTATCTGTGTATGCTTGTATTTTCATCTAGTAAGAAACCATGGGGACAGCTAGCGCTTACTAGAAAATAGTCAAAAACTACATTTTCCTCTACTCAGTGGAATGCAGTTCTCACAGCTGTCTTTGTTGGTCTCCTATGGTTTCTGTTTTCAAGTCTCAGTTGGTCAACCCATGTTGTCTGGCATCCTTCAGTAGTCTGAGATGCCAAATGGGCCTACAATAGTGATGTGCTTCTGTTTATTTTGGTCTCTGTTTTCTGAATTATGCAAACAGAAATGTGTGATTTTTAGCTTCCCTTGGTTGTGAAATGGATTTGATTTCTCTCCCTACACTGTATATCAAAGGGCATGGCTGTTGTTTCATGCTTCAGAGTTGGTGTCTCAAGTAATTACCTTTTTGGTGAGCTCCTGGAAGCTATGTATCATGCATGACCATGTCGGTAGCCAACTAACTTTAGAGATAACAATTCTATCACTCTTTGCCTGATCAAGACTTTAAATAACTTTAATGGAAATATTCCATAAGTGACTGGGATGGAGTTTCAGCCAATTAGTAAAGTGTTATACTTGGAGAATTACTTTATTGCTACTAATAAGTATGTGCACCTTCTACAGCTTTGAGTTTAGGAGCTAACCAAAAGGAGTTTTAGCCTTGTGTTGTCAGAAACAGGTTTTTCATGGCTGCTTTCTATGTTTCAGAGGCTTTCATTGCATAGCTCCTCATTCATGCATGCAGTCTTTGTATTCCACCACTCTTGGCCCTATATCTTAGCTAATGATCTTGGCATACTTGCAACGTGGTCCCTAATGAGCTAAGGGTGGTCTGTTACTGAATTGTGTAACTTCCTTTGGTTTACTATACTACCACCTGATATAGATTAGTAGGAGGTCTCTACATTTTACTGTCTGGAATAGGAATTATTGTACAAAATTATTTTTAGCCTGGTTGTTTTGCAGACTATCAGTAAACTTATCGCTCAAGGGTGGGGAAAAAATCCACCTATAACAACAGAGTGTTCGGGATGGTATGACAGTAAGAAAAACAAAGTAGTAGAGCTATAGGTTAAGTATGGATGCATGCAAGAGAGGAAATTATGACCACATTATTAACACTGTAGTGAGGGGTATTCTTGATGTTTCATGAATAATTAGATTAACCAGGCAGCCTTCAGTTTCAGGCAAGATTCCAGATTACATTCCAAAACTTGAATTCGGAATGTGTAAGAATCGTACATGCTGTCATTAAAACCTTCCTTTTAATTTTTTCTTAGAAATAGTACCAAAATTATAAAGTGCATGTTTAAACTTTTCATGATCAATGGCTGCTCATCTGCATTTAGTTGTACAATATGCAAGTCCTCAGGCAATTTATTTATTAGTGACTGTGACACAGAAGCATTTATATGGAAAGAAAATGGCTTTCAGCTATGTTTTTAAAAAGCAAAACCCAGCACCTTTATGGCCACAAATTCGTGGCTACTTTGGTACTAAAATTACTCAGTTACTACATGGCTGTATTTAAACACTGTCAAAATGTACCGTCAATTCCAGCCTACTAAGTGTATCTCATCTTTTTCCCATATTTTTAGGTTTTTGATATAACTTTAGATCATATGACTGTTAAGCACTGTCTTACAGGTGCAGTTCTGTACCATACAGAAGAGTATTGCTAGTGAAATAGTGGCAGCCAGCAGAAACTTATCAGTAAAAAGGCAATATTTTTGAGATTATGTTAGTTGGAAAAAATGTCAAGCTATATTAGCCTGTTTCGTAATTGTATTTTGAGCCTTTGAAATATTAAAAAATATTTTTTCCAAAGCAGCCAGGAAAAAATTTCAAGCTGTACTGGCCTTTTTTGTAACTCTATTTGGAATTTATGAAATATTAAAAAAATATTTTTTAAGGCAACTAAGCGTTAAGGTAATTATTCAAATGATATAGTTTGGGATAAAATCTACCAGCTTCTGGGTTATTCTTGTACTGTGAAAGAGCTGTAATATGAATATGCTTCAACAAGTTCTGTAACTTTAATTTACCAATTCATTTTCTTTTTTTTTCTCTCTAAAGGGGGCTTCACTTCTTTTGATGCTGAAGCACTATCTAACTAAGGATGTTTTCCAAGCTGGCATTGGGGTATACCTGCATAATCACAACTATGGATCTGCCCAGAGTGATGACTTGTGGGACAGCATGAACGAGGTATCCATCTTTGATATGCTGTTCTTGTTTTTTCACTTCTCCAAGTGTGTTGTAATTTTTTTATTTCCTTGTTTGTGAAAGAAGTAAGATAATAGACTGCAGACTATAATACTCTGAAGTTCTTGCTCCTCATGTGTCATATAGATATGGAGATTTCTGTAGCTTCAAGGACTCCATTAAGTATCACCCCCCAAAAGTGGCTATGCTCTGCCATGCACCAGCCACATGTGTGGACACATCAGTATGTACATATCCTTTCTAGAGTTGCATTGTTAGTGTGTTAAGACCAGAATAAAAATAAGGCATCTTAAATGCAGGACAAAACTTTGCTTTCAAAGAACAGTAATCGCTGTAGAGGTCTTGGGATTCTCTACTGGTATAACTTTGTCTCAGTGATAGCTTCTGTTTCACAAGCTGTGCTGGAACTGTAGGAAGACAGATTGTATGGGGCAATTTAGTTCAGCTCTCAAATATTACGGCAGGTATAAGGCTGTGTCTGATTAAAGTGCGTGCTGGGGGAGAGGGCAAGGGTGCAAGAAACCAAGGGCATAGGCAGGAGAGAGCAAGGGGGGGAGTCAACAAGCCTGTGGTAGCTGGGGAGGGCAGGGGTGAGAGGGTGCATGTGAATGAGGGGGGAGAAACAGCAGGAGGGAGAGAGAGCATGGCAGGGGTGGGAGCGGAAGAGTGCAGGGGAGAGAGCAAGTGACAGAGAGAGAGTAGGAGAGAGAGGACGAGAGGGAAGAGAGTGTGTGCAAAAGAGAGTGATACCAACAAGAGCGAGCTGCTGAGTATCCCCAGGGAGCGTCAAGGTAGCTGTGTATAAAGGAAGGGAACAGATTTCCCTGTGAGTGTGTGTACTGTATAGTATGTATTACAGTCTCTGAAATACATATGAGGGTCCCTCATAGAAGCTGAGTGATAGGCAGGGTACTAACTTAATGTTTATTTTTGGTTCTTTGCACCTTACCTTAAGATATTTGAACTTAAGATATTTGAACAGATATTTGAACTGCAGAACTGGAGCCACTGTAAGTTACTGTCAGCTGTCACAGGTGCCTTTAAATTTGTGTTTAGTCATACACAATCACTAGTTTGCCATTTTTTACTGATATCAAACTGTGACTGTCATATGACAGAGAACTGTTCTGGTTTGTATAGTGATTTTTATACAGGAAAATAGACTTTCCTCAACCTCTGCGAGATGGAGCCTTCTGACTAACCATCTTTAGTGGTGCACATGTAGAGAACATACCACAGTGAGATGGTCGTATCCACACAGGGTGGCTAGACAGACCACACAGATGCCTCACATTTAATTAACGTGAGCACTTAACTGTTACTAGATGCAGGGATTAACTGTTACTAGAGCATGGGAAAAGAGTCATTCTCAAAACTTCAGGTTATTTGCTTAGTCTGTCTCCCTGGCTCAGAAAATAACCTTTTTTTTAAAATTATAACCCTACTGTTTGTCCATGGGCAAGTTCAGCTTTTCTGCAAACTCTGCACACTTCTTTCTCCAGTCTTTTGGAACCTCTGTCATCATCTTTTAAGAGTCAAAAGTAATTGTTGCCAGCTCTGGGATTGCTTCACCCACCTGTATTAGTATTCTTAAGTGAGTTGCATCCAACCAGCTTAGTAATATCTAATGTAAGAACTCAGTGTGTATTTCCTATTTTAATGAGAAACAACCGTTTGTATTTGGTGCTAATTCAATAATTACCAAATTCCTGCTGACACCTGGTATTTGACAGCATTACCTGCCAGAAATTGCCTTCTGTGTGGAGGAGCCCACCAGCTGGTTCAGATGTGTTCCAATGCTGCTTGCTATGTTTGCCATTTCCTCTGTGTCCATTTCTGGCTGCACCCCATTTTGTGCCCGAGTCTTTCATTTGTTTTGTGGCTTTATAGCCTGCACTGCTGTACACTTTCATGTTCTGTTTTTCCAAAGACTCATGGTTTAGCTGGACTGGTCTGGTATTCCAATGAGTTAGTTTACATATGGGCTTTTATTATTTTGCTTCCCTGGGAAGGTACCAAATTTTCTGCACTATTTTCTTCTCACTGATTTTCACCTATTGCCTCTCTGAGTTTACTGAAATGTACTGTCCCTGTGTCATTTGGTATTTTTTGGTATTCCTTTATTTTGGTATTCTTTCTGTCTTAGTATTTTTCCTTTTGTGTCTTGAATTCTTAGTTTCTTTTTCTTTCTGATAAGTCTTTCACCTTCAGATTCTCAGACAGACTCTGCTGATTAACAGTCAGATCTAGACAGGCTGCATCTCTGATTACTCTTCTCTGCCCTTGGTAGCAAAAGATCATCCATTCTAGGAACTCAATAGAAAGTCTTTGCTCAATAATACTTTCCCACAGTAGGTGTATGATTAAAACTATATGAACTAGATGAATCTGAGTAACGCACACAAAATATTGTGTATCTATCTGATCTTTGAGTTGACTGATACCATTATTAGTGCCCTTGGACTCTAGCCAGTGCCCAGATCTGCTAAAAAATTTTTTAAAAAGTTTTATCTTCATAATACAAGAGGCCATATCTCTGTCTGGACTTCTTGATTCTTCTCTGTTTCAGATGTGAACTATTTCACTGAGTCTCCCTTATGACAACTAAATCATTAGTATTATCATGTATTGAGATCTTTGGTATCCTTTTTGGTTGCTTCCTTTATTTGTGGTAACAGTAAAAACAAATCTATGACATTCACCAAATCGACTGGCTCTTTTTCCTTTTGCTCCCATTAATTATGCCTAGGCTGAATGTGTTTGAAAATTCCAACCATAAAATTAGGCTTTTCTTTGATCATAAATTTTTGCAGTTCACACAGCAAAATGCAGTCATTTCTTAAGTCCTAACCTTCTCTGTGGAAATCGACAGTCATGGTTGGAGTGAAGATGAGCAAACTGCGTGTGAATTAAAAGTCTGTAACACAGCAAGCAAACTTCTTATATACCTTGCCTAGAAGGAAGATGGATGAAGTCATTTTCATGCATTGCTTTCATTGCAGTTAGGAGCTGCTGTTCAAAGAAGATACGTCAATATGCCGTGGTTTAGCCCCAGCCGGCAACAAAGAACCACGCTGTCGTCGTTCACCCCCCTCCCCCAGCGGCGGGATGGGGGGAGAATCGGAAGAAAAAGGCAAAACACGTGGGTTGAGATAACAGCAGTTTAGCAGAAGAGCAAAGAAAAGAGGAAAACACCGACGATAATAGCGACAAAGGAACATACAAAACACGATTAATGTACCACCACTCACCGACCGAAACCGGGAAGCCCCCAGCCTGCTCTAAGCAGAGATTTCTGCCCCCTCCCAGCTGCGCAGCGTGGTGTCACGTGGTATCGAATACCCCTTTGGCTAGTTTGTGTGAGCCAACCCCCGTGCAGCAACTTATGAAAATTAACCCTATCCCCGCCAGAACTAGGACACAATAAAATCAATTAATGCCCATAAAATTTTTGCTATGATGAAACTATGAACCTATCATTTCTAATACATTTGTTTACTTTCAGGTGATTGGGGATGGTTCTGTTTTGGAATAGAATTAGTGGAACAAATTCCAAATTTACTCATTAGACACAAATCTTTCTTCCAGTCTGTGGCTCACAGTGTTAGTACAGAAAGACCGAGATGCAAAACAGGCAAGTTGCACCAAGGTGCAAGTATTAGACTTAATTAGTTTCCTGATCTTTTAACAATCCTGTCATCTTGGGTTTGAGGTTTTTTGGTTTGTTTGGTTATTTTTGGCTGGCTGGCATTGATCTTACAGATTTCTTGGTGATTTCAAAGTGCAACAGGAGGCGAAAGATAGTGGCAAAAGAAAGTGAGAGCATACATTCAGCACATCTTGGGCAATTTATGAAGGGATTGAATAATGTAACACTGTAGTAACGATGAGGAGGAAGAGGATTTAGCCAGGGTTTTGTAAGTATGTAAAAAGTAAAAAAAACATGTAGACTGTAAATTCTATAAATTTTATTTTTTTTATAGCAAATTGCTTCCCTGGAATTGCAACCCCTATTTAAAGTTTATGGTCATTCTCTACATTAAAAAAAAAAAAAAGTCTGCTGCCTCCTTGGGGCCCAGGTTAGGGACATAACAAAGAAACTNTCACAAAGAAACTCCCTAGCCTGGTGCAGCTCTCAGGTTACTATCCACTGCTTCTGTTCTATGTTTCTATGGAAGTGCAAATCAGAGTGATTAAAAGAGATATCAAGGCCTTGGGAGAGCTAGCAAGGGAATCCAGAGCACAGGTTATTTTTTCTTCCCTACTTTCGATTGGGGCCAGTGACATTGAAAGAAACAGATGAACTCAGTCTGTTAATACATGGCTCCGTGGCTGTTGTCACTGCCATAATTTGGGGTTTGGCTTTTTT
>VZSZ01008828.1:35605-51258 GCA_013398815.1 Ibidorhyncha struthersii
AGTGGGATTGAGTGCACTCTCAGCAAGTTTGCCAATGATACCAAGCTGTGTGGTGAGGTAGACTCGCTGGAGGGGAGGGATGCCATGCAGAGGGACCTGGGCAGGCTTAAGAGGTGGGTCTGTGCGAACCTCATGAAGTTCTACAAGGCCAAGTGCAAGATCCTTCACGTGGGTTGGGGCAATCCCAAGCACAAGTACAGGCTGGGTGGCAAATGGATTGAGAGCAGCCCTGAGGAGAAGGACTTGGGGGTGCTGACTGATGAGAAGCTCAACGTGAGCTGGCAATGTGCGCTTGCAGCCCAGGATGCATTTGTCTTTCTGCATCCGGGGCTGCATCAAAAGAAGCATGCCCAGCAGGTCAAGGGAGGTGATTCTTCCCCTCCACTCTGCTCTGGTGAGACCCCACCTGGAGTGGAGCTCCAGCTCTGGAGCTCCCAACATAGGAAAGACATGGACCTGTTGGAGCGGATGCAGAGGAGAGCCACACAGATGATCAGAGGACTGAAGCACCTCTCCTACTAGGACAGGCTGAGAGAGTTGGGGTTGTTCAGCCTGGAGAAGAGAAGGCTCCGGGGAGACCTTATAGCGCCTTTCCAGTACCTAAAGGGCCTACAGGAAAGCTAGGGAGGGACTTTTTACAATGGCATGTAGTGATAGGATAAGGAGGAATGGCTTTAAACTGGAAGAGGGTAAATTTAGATTAGATATAAGGAAGAAATTTTTCACTCTGAGGGTGGTAAGGCACTAGCACATGCTGCCCAGAGAAGTTGTGGATGCCTGATCCCTGGAGGTGTTACAGGCCAGTCTGGATGGGGCTTTGAACAACCTGGTGTAGTGGAAGGTGTCCCTGTCCATGACAGTAGGGGTTGGAACTAGATGATGTTCAAGGTCCCTTCCAAACTAAACCATTCTATGTATCTATGATTCTATGAAATAATATAACAGTTTCCCATGACGGTAAACTGTATATGTTATTGTTGGCTTTAACAGAGAACAGTGGGCAGTAGAATGCTGATAAGGTAAACTAGTGACATGGTATAGGTTGGTAAAAGTTAAATGTAACTGAATACTTATATATTAATTTCCTTACGTTCCTGATAACTCAAGCTAAACCATATTTTTGTAAGTTTGGGGACATACTGTCTTTTTCAGGTTGAATGATCACCTCTGCTAATAATGAGGCAGTGATATGTAGACATTATAAAGTACTTGTCCCTCAGTGGGGATGTTGTAGTACAAACTTCCTGAAAGATGAGAAAAGGTTGGAGGGTAAGNTTCAATTTCTAATATTAATTTCAGAATTAAAAGAAGATCTTTAACCTGAAACACCCACATAATATCAGAATACCAATAAGGAAGGAGAAAGGGTAGGGGGGAGCTTGGGAGCTTACTTCATTTTCTGTAACATTCTCTTCTCCACTTCCGTCACATACCAGTTCAACCTGCCTGATGTTTCCGATTTGTCTTTCCACTGCTTGGCTAGGATTCTGTCAAGTTAAGAAAATAAAAACTACTTGGTCCCCTAAATTATTGCTTATGAAATTTACAAGCTCAGTGTCAAAGTGGTTGTTTACAAGTGCAGAATCATGCTACTACTTATGTGGTAAGTTAAGGAGGAAGGTTTAAAAATGTTCTCCATTTGCTGTTTTCTTTTTATGTTATGATTATTTTTTACAGATTACCAATGGAACATTAGATGTAAAAAAGTTGATGAAAACTTGGGTTCTACATAAAGGATTTCCTTTAGTCACTGTCATCCGAAAGGGAAAGATTATTTTTGTACAACAAGAGAAATTTTTGTATCACCTGGAAACAGAAAACTGGACATCAGATGAAAGGTTATTACCTTCTTAATACTTTTTATCCATTAAAATCTATTTGCAGATAATCTTTCTTGTATCTTGTGCATCTTTCTTACTTGTATTCAAGGGTTCTAGTATTTTCTTTGAAGCAGGTAGTAGTAGAGAATTTGGCACAGAAATTCACACATCTAATATCTGCCTGAAGATCCATGTCTGTTTCCACCCAAGCAACTGATAAAAATCTGTGGCATCCTTTGTAAGCTGAGTTTCTTATTTGCATACTTTCCTGAAGCTTTTAAGCTTGAGATGATGAGTTGTGGTAAATTGTAGAATAAATTCTTTGGGTTTTTTAATACCAAAAGGCAGATCTCACAGGTAAAGTTTTCTTATAATTACAGAAAATTTTGTGTGGTTAATGAGAAGTTGAAGATAAGCAGGTTGCAGAAGTTACAGATACATATGTCTTACTTTAGAGTCTACTCTCTCCTGCCAAAATTGGATGTACATCTTGGGCGTTGTTAGAGGAAAGTAGAGAAGCTAGAATCAAGCTTTCTTGGCTTAAAAAATTTAAGATGGTACTAATGCATGACAGCAAATGGCTGAATATAAGAGAAACAGTATCCATTGTACCAAAAAACTAAAAGGAAGTACATATGCAAATGCTGAAGAAACAAGGATGTGGCAGTTGCTAATCGTAAAAATGAATTTTCTGCAAATATGTCTTATAATATGAACCTTACTGTATTTTGTAATAAACAGAAATATGTAAGTTGGACTCCTTTTGAGATTTTGGTGTTTTTATTCAGTTGTTTGAAGTCTTAGCAGGAACTGAGTTCTGTGCATCATCTTGCAGAATCAGGCCTGTGAAAGGAATTTGTCTCTTGAAATGTTGGAAGTTATAGGGCTTTGTTTTATTTTTGTTATGTGGAGGAAGAAAAGCGGTGCATGGTGGAAAGGCAAGGGAAAAAGGGAAGGATTGTTAGGCTTAATTATTCTTCTGCTTCTGATCAATGTCAAATTGAGGAGTGCATGAAAAGCTTTTAAGAAGAGCACTCTGTCTAAGTCATACACAGGAGGGGTCCCTGTCAAAATTGAAATGCGTATGTGCAATTTGTTTCATCTCACTCAAAGCTGTGTTTTGTCTAAATAGTCCTTATCATCATTATAACCCACAACAGCATTTATACTTCCAGCTTGCAGTTCACTTGAGACAGTCTTAGGGGTATGCAATCAATTATGGTTTCTATTATCATGATTTAGAATTTGAGTTTTGCACGCGAATCAACAGATTTTTTTTTTTTTAATAAAATTTGTAAAATTTCAGGAAGACAGAATATTGGTCAGAGGTGAAAAAATACTAGCTGAATTTTGATACAGCTAGAGATTTCGTGTTCATATTGCTTTGGACAAGCTACTTAGCATGCTGGAACTGAGGAAGAAGTACTAGGAAATGTGGTGTCCCTCAGGGGTCCATATAGGGACTAGCACTGTTTAATGTCTTCATCAATGACATAGAGAGTGGGACTGAGCAAGTGCACCCTCAGCAAGTTTTCAGATGACACCAAGCTGAGTGGTGTGGTTGACATGCCTGAGGGATGGGGTGCCTTACAGAGGGACATGGACAAGCTTGAGAAGAGGGCCTGCGTGAACCTCATGAGGTCATCTGGGTCAGAGCAATCCCCTGTATCAATACAGGCTGGGGGATGAAGGGATTAAGAGCAGCCCTGCCAAGAAGGACTTGGGGCTACTGTTGGATGAAAAGCTAGACAAGAGCCAGTAATGTGTGCTCACAGCCCAGAAAGCCAACCGCATCCTGGGCTGCATAAAAAGAAGCATGGCAGGCAGGTAGAGAGAGGCGATTCTGCCCCTTTAACTCCACTCTTGTGAGACCCCACCTGGAGTACTGCATCCAGCTCTGGGAGTCCTCAGGACAAGAAAGACATGGACTGGTTGGAGTGAGTGCAGAGGAGGGCCCCAAAAATTGTCAGAAGGATGGAACACCTCTCCTATGAAGACAGACTGGGAAAGCTGGGGTTGTTCAGCCTGGAGAAGAAAAGGCTCCGGGGAGACCTTATTGCAGCCTTTCAATACTCAAAGGAAAGATGAGGACAAACTTTCTAGTAGGGCCTGTTGCAATAGTACAAATAGTAATGTTTTTAAACCAAAAGAGGGTAGATTCAGACTTCATATAAGGAAGAAATTTTTTGTGATGAGGGTGATGAAACACTGTAACAGGTTTCCCAGAGAGGTTGTGGATGCCCTGTCTCTGCAAACATTCAAGGTGAGATTGAATGGGGCTCTGAGCAATCCCATCTAGTTGAAGATGTCCCTGCTTATTGCAGAGGGGTTAAGCTAGATGACCTTTAAAGATCCCTTCCAACCCAAACCATTCTGTAATTCTATGAAATTCTCCCTCTTGTCAACATGGTGATAATAAAAACATAATTGCTGTACATGCTGTACTTCTTTCACCATATTCTGATTATGAGTGAGATTTATGTTTTAGTATTTTACACAGCATGCAGTGGTTCTAATACTACTAATATATTAAAATGCTTAAATTTTTTTTAAAAAAACAAACAACAAAACAAACATTTCAGGACAAATAATATGTTTAATATGTCAGTAAACCTTTGCTTTCCTTTGCAGTTATCTGTGGCATATTCCTCTCACCTACATAACTAGTAGCTGCAACTTCAGCCATTGTACTACTGCATATCTACTGGACCAAAAATCAGGTATGTGACTCAAAACTTCTGTAGCAAGTTACTTAAGTGCTATAGATTACTGATCTTTCTAAGTACCTATTTGCATAAGATCTGAAGATGAAGGCATACGTAGTACAAAATAATTACACAGAGCTAGAGCCAAGCACTATTGGTGGTGGCGTCATTAGAGTGTTGGTCTTTTGATCCCAGTGCTCTCAATGGCCTTTAGAGAGTGAGTAATGGGTGAGTTGCTTTGCCAGTGTACTGAAATGTGAGTAAGTAACTTTCTACTGGAATACTATTTCTTTTCTTTAATGGTGTAAGAAAATATTGCATCTGGAACACATTATGTTTTTGGGAATGCTGTTGTAGAACTTGAAACCCTTAGATCTTTTCACAAAAACTCTCTGCCTTTGCTGCGGTGACTAGTTGGTATCCTAAATTGTTAGTCTGTGGTGGTTTTTTTTATTCAGCCCTCTTTTTTTCCTTACCAAGTGAATAGTTACTATACACTTTTGTGTAGTATCATGCTAAAAATCACTGTGGCTGTCTCTTTCCACTGACATGAATAGGTTTTTGCGTTTTATTGAAGCTGGTCTGACTGATCATTTTACATCTGCTGATGTATTTTCTTTTGTCCCATTAAAGTTACTACTCAGTGCATTTAACTGGCAATTATTTTTAATCCATAAACCTATCTCACACCTCTACTTTTTGAAATAAAACTATACAAATTTAAAATCAAGTTCTTAGAGCTGATCTTGACATTTTTAGTGTTTACTGATTTTTATGAACTGCGACCCCTCTAAAATGACTTTAGAACTACTATAATTAAAGTAAATCATGTTGATTTATGTCATTCTGACGTTGGTTTTACAAAGGCTTCAAGGTATTCCTGGCCTTTTTCATTTGAGATGGAGTTTTAGAAAAAAACTATTATGAATTGTCAGAATGGAAAAACAGAGCTGTTTAATTGAATGTTTTCTTGATCTTAGCAGAACTAATAGGTAAGTAGCCAGATTTCATCATTTTTGTTTCACCTTAAATGGCCCTGTTGGTGGTCTCCTGTTCATCATATGAATTCCTCAGTCACTGTAGAAACTTGGATGTGGTGGATATGAGAGTAGGAGAGATGTAAAAAAGTGTTTGGGGTAGAATATTTACTACATTTCAGAGGCATTGTAGGTGCTATGCAAATTGGCACTTTTGGCAGGAGTGATAGAATCAACTGAAATCAAGAACTTTTTCCCAAAGCCTCTCTTCTTGTATCTAGTTGACTCTGAAACTAGAGTGTGGCCTTTCATCTGCTTAATGCTGTCTCCATTTCTCTATTTCTTTATATGACACTCTTTATATATATATGAAAGTGGGCAGAGACAAGATGGGGTTGTTTTAAAGGAGGACTGGACAGGAGCAGAAAATTTACTGCACTAAGTAATTAACTGCATAGGTACAACTTGGAGCAAATTGTGATACTGTTCATTCAATCAGATGTAGGAAGAAGGAGGAAGAAGTACAACCTGGAATTCTGGAGCCTTCTCATGGAACCTTTGTACTGGCTATTCTTTCTTCATAGTAGGGGGAACTAGTGAGTGGAAAAGGATTTATTGACTCTCTGGAACCAGTCTACTTCATAGATTTGGATTTGAACAAACAGTTGCTAAATTTTTGTTTCTGCTGCTAACTGACTGTCTGCCCACTAGCTGTCATTGAACTTCCAGAAGAGGTTGAATGGATAAAATTCAATGTGGACATGAACGGCTATTATGTAGTACACTATGCTGAAGACTGGAAAACGCTGATTGATCTGTTGAAAAATAACCACACTGCTTTGAGTCCCAAAGACAGAGCCAATTTGATTAACAATATCTTCAGCCTTGGAGGGTAAGACTTTTATTTTGGAAAACATAGTTAATATGTGTTTAAAGCTTTTTCCAAGTGAAAGAAGATGTAGATTCTAGAGAAGACTGCTTCAGAGAAGTTTTAGTTCAGTCTTTATTAGCCTATTGAAACTGTTCACTAATAGTTATTTTTAAGTTATTTCAGTAATGCTTCCGTATTAGTCTTAGATACTATCTCCCCGTTCTATATAGCAACGTCCATTTATTTGCATCACAAAGAGCCATACAATAGCTTCCATTTCTGGAAGACACTGTTTTCTTTAGTGTCTGATAATCTGCTCAGCTGACTGTTTTCCTGACATTGACTCTGTCAGTGAGTGCTCCATTTAGAGAAGTAAGCTATTTGCCTGTCAGTTTTTTACTGGCTCCCTCTCTTGTCTTTCACCACTGTTGTCAGAGCAGGGGAGGCTGTGAGTTCTGGATGGCCTTTTTGTCAGCTACTTCCTGTATCTGAGTACCCTCATTCATGATAAATATATTCAGACATTAATGTCACACTTCCTTACCTATTTTCATTTTTGTTAACTGAAGGCATGTAAGTGGCCATTGTTGCTTTGTTGCTATCTTACTAATGTAGTAATACAAAAATCTCTACCTCTAAAGTGTTTCTTATGTTAATCCCTCTATTCACCTGTTCCTCTGTTAGTGTAATGGAGAGCATTGCTTCTGATCTTATTTCAGGGAGTGCTTTTGTTTTGGAAGTTTTAATGTTTGTGTTCATTGACCTATAGTCTAGGAAAAGAGTCTCTGGAAAAGGCCTTTGAGCTGATTGATTACCTTAAGAAAGAGAGCAGCACTGCACCGCTCACTCAAGCTTTGTTTCAGCTGAGTCTTATATACAGCCTTTTAGAGAAAAACGGTGAACAACAACTGGCAGCCCGAGTCATGGTATGTCTTAGTTTTCCCTAAATTATAATTTGAAATAATTAGCTGTAATGTTCTTTGTAGTTAGATTGTCTTTTAAAGTATTGACTGTTTAACATATTCAGTACTGTCACTAAGGTGGATGGGGATTCTAGATAGTTACCAGTCTTGCCTGCTTTTGTTAGGGAATAATGATCTCTTACTGAAATGCTAAATTTTTTTGGATCGAATTCCACACACACACACACCCCTCCCCCCCTCATTGTTTTGTAGGGAGTGTAATGCAGTGGGAACACAGTAGTGTCTGGGGTTTGCTGTAGTGGCTGTAAAGGTCAATGTAGTACAGATATGTAATTCTTTTAAAAAGAGTCCATGTCATTTTTCCAGTACAGAATATTTATTTCTGAAATTATTAGAGTGGCTGGAGATCATAGGTATAATTGCTTTGTACAGAGGCAATGGAAAAAAAAAACCCTATTTTCTGTAAAAATAGGAACACATGAATGGTTGTCATTGTCCCATTCCAGCTGTGTGGTAGATTAACATGATACAGTGCTACAGCTTTAGCCATGAAATCAACATTGTAGCCTCAGGTCTTGCTGAGGAAATGTCTTTCATTTCTCTGTTTACTTTCTTATTATGAAACCTCCTCTCTGTATTCATCTACAGGTTTAAGATGATCCTTGCTGCTTTACATTGTAGTACATCAGCAAAGGGATCTACTCTAGAAGGAAAATTATTAAATGAATAGATAAAATAGCAGATGTTTTTCTTTGTACTAGGTAGGAGTACTAGGATTTGCGCTTAAGCAAACTTTTAAGAAATAAAAAAAAAACACTACTATAATAATTTTCCTTATTTAGTAGTTATTCAAAAGTTTTAGAGATCTTGTGTGATAAACAGCCCAAGCTATGGTTTGCAATGCAGTGTCTATGAGGTTATATTTAAGTTCAAGTGTTTCAGCTGAGATGTGGTAGCTGGTCAGGGACCTAGCTGTGGTTTTGGCAAGCTACAAAACTACAAATGTGAATGGTGTTCAGCCTGTAGATAAAGGTTGGTTTGTTTGTGCTAAACTAAGGTGTATTTACACCTTGATGGACTTAAAAGCAGTTAAACATGCAGGAGTTGTAGTTAATTGTGACAGTATGCTGACTACCTACAAGTCTGAACTGTAGCTCAAAGAGTAATCTTTAGTTTCCATGTGCAACTTAAGATGTAGACGTGGCCCATCTTTCAGATCTCTGTGGTATCTGATTCACACAGTAAGAAACGGTACATGTAAATTGGAATAGGCGGATGAAAAACTACCATGTTTAACTTCCACAGTTCGAAAACTTAGCTTTTGTTTTTTTCTTTTTAAAACTAATTTTGTATATGGAAAATCCTATTGGGAAGAATAAGCTATTACTAATGATTTTTCCTTCTCTAGCATAGAATAGAGCACCTGCTTGGTGATAAAATTGATCAACAGCTTTGGACAGATGATGGGACCCTGTCTGAACGAGAGCTCCGGTCAACGCTGCTAACTTTTGCCTGCACCCACGATGTGAGAAACTGTAGAACAACTGCAACTGAGATGTTTGAGAAGTGGATGAAGTCTAATGGAACAGCGAGGTACCACAAAAACCGGGCTTCCATTTCTTTTATCTGCCTGTTTTCCTGTTACCTTGCCACCATTGTTTTGGGGAAAAAAAATCAACAAACAAAACAAACCCCCAAAACCCCCACACCACCACCAACAACTGAATATTGGTAAAACATGTAATTCTGACTTTTGCTGTTCCTCATGTAGAAGTAATTGCTGTTTTAAAATGAGAGGGAGAACTGTGATAGAATTTAAGACTGTCTGCAGTCTCGTTAAGTGTGACTGCAAAACCAGCCACAAAAAACTTCCATCTGCATTTCCTAAGCTGGATGCTCAACGAGGGTTACTTAGTAGCAACATCAAAGCATACCTTTTTATCTTGTGGAATTCATTCTGCTCTGGATTCATGTGCATTTTGAGCCACAGAAAATTACTCAGATATTTGTGCAATTTACTGTGCTTTCATGTGACTAGTATGATTTGCTTTTTCCCAGTGACTTAAAAGTATTAGACTGGCATGAATTCAGTCCTGCAAAATTCCAATTGCTACAGAATTAAATTGCTCAAAAGGCAGGCATCTCTTTCAAGCTAATCTTTTCATTTTGTGACTTTTCTCAGATGAGCATTTTTATATCCCCTTTTTGTTTGTTTGTTTCTTGTTGTTGTTTTGTTTTGTTGTTGGTTTTGTTTTTCCCTGTAGTCTGCCTAGTGATGTTATGAAAGCCATATTTATAGCTGGAGCCAAATTCAGTGATGGCTGGGAATTCCTCCTAAAGATGTACTCCTCTTCAGTTTCTGAAGCAGAGAAAAGCAAAATGGTAGAAGCCTTGGCCAGCACAGAAGATGTCAGAAAGATGATCTGGTATGAAGGAACCAAAAAGTTTTATGCTGCGTAAATTAAAAGCGTTAACATATTTGAAAAAATGTATTGCCTTTTTGTATTATGGAAAAAAATTCTGATTGCTAAAGATAATCTATCCACATGTTTTGTACAGGCTTCCATGAACATGAAGAACCTGATAGTTTTCACTTTAAAATAATTTATGTAACACAGTAGCTGAAAAGGCCAAATTCTGATTATATATAAAGAGAAAACACTTGAACTTAAAGGCTTTGCACTACTGGTGACACAAAATTGCAGATTTTGTGGTAAAGGTAACAAAATTGAACATTGTTCTATGGAGTCTTAAAAGGTTGGTCTATCTTTATAACAAAGATTATACCTAGTTGGGGGTTTTCTTTGGTTTGGTTGGTTTTTTTCCTTGTTTTTTCTTCCGTTGGGTGAAATTTTGACCTTACATTATGCTCCAACACCTCTCTATAGACCAGATCTCAGTACAGCTTGGAGGACACCAAGGTTGGCCTGCTAGATGAGTCTTCTTACAGCATTTGTCTCTTAAATCTTCAATGTATTATGTTTTCTTTTACAAGTTGTTAGAATTTACTTCATCTTTTCCAACAATGAAAATTCAGGTACTTGGTTTAAAGCTAAGGTCACTCTGATACTTGGAAACTAAAGCTAAATACGTACAGTGATTATAAAATGGAGCGTCAGGGTGTTCCAGGTGCCAGAAGTGGCTTGTTGTTTTATCTGTTATATAATCTTTTCTGTCTAATTCAGGAGTATCAGTAGAATCATGTGAAGATACGAATAATTGTTTTTCTTCTTGTCCCTTTGCATATGCTTTGTCTTTTAGGTTAATGCAAAACAGCCTTGAAGGAGAAGTCATCAGGGCACAGGAGCTTTCACATATCATAGCAACTGTTCGCCAGAGTTTGCCTGGATATTTGCTGGCCTGGGACTTTGTCAAAGAGAACTGGAAAAAGCTTACACGAAAGTAAGGCTTTTGATGTAGCTGAAACTTCACGCTTACAGTGGCAAAAGTACCTGTTTGTTTCTTTCAAGCACAAGATAATAAACAGTTGGATTCCGATAAAAAGATCTGTATTAAAATTGTAAAGCCTCTTTTAAAATCTGATTTTACAAAAATAACTTGGAACATAAACTTTGAAGTCTCACCAATAGTTGATGGGACTTTGGAGGCTCCTAGATCTAAAAAAATTTTAAATCAAAAAAATTTTAAATCAAAATCTAAAAAATTTTTATTTGAATTTCTCTTAAAAGGCTGCTGTTTCTAATATGATTGCTGCAGATGCAGGTTGCTTATGTGGATTGCATGTATTCAAAAGCAGGCAATTCATTCAGCATTTTTTATTTCTGCCTTTTTTACATCAACCCCAAAACCAAATAACCAAAAAATCCTAATTGCTTTAGAAATACATGTTGTCCTTTACTGGCCTTGAAGGGTACCCAGCAGGAGACCTGGCCTGCAAGTCCTCAAAAAGCTAACAATACATGGAAAACAATGTTTCTAAATCCTAGTTTTGCTTTGGAACAGTTTCACATTGCTAAAAAAGCTTCTTCTGGATGAAAATTTCTGCTCTAGCAAGCTCTTCATAACCACTATTACAAAATTACTTTGCTTGAAATGAAATCTGGTTCAATTACTGTAGAGTTTTGTAGAATCATAGAATAGTTTGGATTGGAAGGGACCTTTAAAGGTCATCTGGTCCAGCCCCTCAGCAATGAGCAGGAACATCTTCAACTAGATCAGGTTGTTCAGAGCCCCATCCAACCTCACCTTGAATATTTGCAGCAATGGCACATCTACCACCTCTATGGGCAACCTGTTACAATGTTTCACCACCCTCATCATAAAAAATTTCTTCCTTATATCAGGTATGAATCTACCCTCCTTTAGTTTCCTATAAGCCCCTTTAAGTATTAGAAGGCTGCAATAATGTCTCCCTGGAGCCTTCTCTTCTCCAGGCTGAACAATCCCAACTCTCTCAGCCTGTCCTGATAGGAGAGGTGTTCCATCCCTGTGATCATCTTCATGGCCCTCCTTTGGACCCACTCCAACAGGTCCATGCCTTGTCCTGAGGACTGCCAGAGCTGGTTGCAGTACCACAGGTGGCGTCTCACAAGAGCAGAGCAGAGGGGCAGAATCGCCTCTCTCTACCTGCTGGCCACACTTCTTTTGATGCAGCCCAGGACAGGATAGGCAATACATACCACAAGTATAGGTCTTGGTAACCAGTTCTTTACTATTTGAACTGTAATAGAAGTTTGAAAATTTTCCATGTCTTTTGCTTTGAAGTTCAATTTTTAGAGGGATTAGGGGACTGCTAAGGACTTAAGGCTTGGACTTGTAAGACCTTGTATCTTTTTTGAAAAATGAGATGGAAAACTTGAATTTAAGTGCTTTTAATGATTTCCAACTACTAAACCAATAAAGTAGAAATAAGAATGTGTACATATACTGAACCTGCATCTTAAAGTGGGTCCAAGTTAAAAATAACTTCTTTCTTTGTATTTCAGGTTTCACCTAGGCTCATATACTATCCAGAATATCATTAGTTGGTCAACTTCTCAGTTTGCAACAAAGGCGCATCTACTTGAGGTTGGTGCCTTAACCTGTGAGAAAGGGATATTTTCTAGTGCCAGTGCTGTTTTCATTTAATTGAGGAATGAGGAAAACACATGTTTTTTCTGTCCTTGAGGCCCTTTTGCAATGATATACATCTATTGCTTTCCCTATTTCACACACAGCAAATATATATCGAAACATGCTGAAGATGACATACTGAGTCTGTGGCAGAGTTGCGTATAGAGTTGAACCCAGTTATGTTCATACTGTTTTGTTTTCCTGTTCACTCTCTCCCAAAATAATGATTTGGTCTAGATAGGGTAATTGGTCTAGATTTTGTAAACAAGCTATGCTTTCTGCATCTCTGGAATGTTATGGAGTGCCATAAAAATTGCTTTATGTTGTTTTTGCTGTCAGCAATCCCAAAGCACTATTTTGGAGGTTGACTATCAGTTAAGATAGATATTAATTGCCATTAGAAGTCTCTGTTGTCTTCCCTAACAAGGCCTTGAAGTTAACATGTCAATGATGGTTTATGGTTTAGTCTAATATTTTCATTCAGATAATTTGGTAGAGATAGCTGTTTATGTTTGATCTATAGTATTTTAAGTGTTAGCATTGACAATTATAATGATGAGTGGGTGTGGGGATCATTCCAGAGTACTGAAGAGGGTCGCTTGCAACAATCAGTTCTTTGTCACAGATCAAGACTCCTTTTCCAGAACTTTGAGTGCTCTGTGATGAATATGATAAGTGAATGTCTGTTTATTGAAGAAATAATTTATCGGAACCAAATGAGTTACTGCAGCGATTCCCATGAAAAAATGTTTTCCTTGCATTTTGGTAACTCGAGAGGTTTGCTTACGACATATGTACAAATGATTCTTGGGAATGGATTTCCTGCAACTTATGTGTAGCCTTTGTTTCTGAACCTGCTTGTGTGGCCAGTGCTGATTTTAATTAAAATTTTCTTTTTCTTTCTTTTCTCTTGCTATGCAGGTGAAGTCATTTTTTGAGTCAAAATCAGAGCAGAGTTCTCAACTGCGTTGTGTAAAAGAGGCAATTGAGACAATTCAGCTCAATATCCAGTGGATGGAGAGGAACTTAGCAAAGCTACAAGAACTGCTGTAGTGCAGTCACTGTGGTGTGTCACTCATTTAGGAACACTCTTGGGCAGTTGCTGTGTTTCTTTTGCAAAACCCAGGGTGAAAGTGGGCATCGCTGCAGCATTGTTTGCTCTTTTAAGGTGTCTAGATAGCTCAGGGCATGTCTCAGATAATTTTTTTTTCCTTGGAGCATTTATAAGCAAGATGTAAGTATTTATTCTGAAGCTGTTTTCATCTATAGACCAAACATCTGCACAAATGATTAAATATAATTTTATATTTGAAACATACGCCCTTTCAGTTGAAGTTATGTTGTAGTTTCTTGGGAGTGGGTTAATATTGACAGTTAGGGTCAGAAAGAAAGAAAGAGTTACCATTAACTGTTACTACTTTGCAGACTGCTTGATGAGCAGTAGATTTTTTAATGCAAAACTGTAGGTGGTTTTTTTGTAGATATAGAAGCTGTAGTGAAATAAAATCATACTTCAGACACATAAGTAGCAGTGGATCTTATAAAGTACACCAGTTTGAGGCGACATAAATAAGGTTCAAATTTTATTTAAGTTTGGATTTTTTATTTTCACAGTATTCTTTAGGAAGTACACAAAAAAAAAAAAGAATATCTCATGCTAATAGTATAGACTTTGATGTATAAAGTGTCTGGGAAGTAGTATAGAAAAGGAAAACCAGAGAGCAAAACCAAGTGTTTTAGAGATGGGATTTCCAGAAGCACTGGTGTGACCTTGGAAATTTTACTCTGAATTAGGCATTTTTGAGAATCTTGTCATTAATCATTGAACTGTAACTGATTTTGCTGTGTTGATCTCTGAGCAGCCGAGGCTGCCCCTGAGCTTCACATTTCCCACTAGCCCCTCATTGTTGGTGAGAAAAAGGTCCAGCTGCAGTGACCATGAAAAGGTGGAGTTCAAGATCCTTAGCGCAGTGAGGGGGATGCACAGCAAGCTCAGTACCCTGGACTTCAGGAGAGCAGACTTTGGCCTCTTCAAGGATCTGCTTGGCAGAGTACCATGCGATAAAGCCCTGGAGGGAAGAAGGGCCCAAGAAGGCTGGTTAATATTCAAGGATCGGGCCCAAGAAGGCTGGTTAATATTCAAGGATCACCTCCTCCAAGCTTAGGAGCAATGCATCCCAAGTAAGAGGAGGTCTGGAAAACATGTCAGGAGGCCTCCATGGATGAACAAAGAGCTCCTGGAGAAACTCAAGCAGAAAAAAGAAATCTACAGAGGGTGGAAGAAAGGACGTGTAGCCTGGGAGGAATACAGAGGAATTGTGCAAGCAACCAGGGATCATGTTAGGAAAGCAAAAGCCCCGATAGAGTTAAATCTGGCCAGGGATGTCAAGGATGAAAAGAAAAGCTTCTAGAGGTATGTTGGTGATAAAAGGAAGACTAGGGAAAATGTGAGCCCTCACTGGAAGGAAATGGGAGACCTGCTTACCTGGGATTATGGAGATCGCTGAGGTACTCAATGACATTTTTTACCTCAGTCTTCACTGGCAAGTGCTCTAGCCACACTGCACAAGTCGCAGAAGGCAAAGGCAGAGACTGGGAGAACAAGGTACTCCCCACTGCAGGAGAAGATTGGGTTTGAGATAATCTGAGGAACCTGAATGTGTACAAATCCGTGGGACCTGATGAGATACATCTGCAGGTCCTGAGGGAACTGGCGGATGAACTTGCTAAACCACTATCCATCATACTTGAGAAGTTGTGGCAGTCCAGGAAGTTCCCACTGATTGGAAAAGGGGAAACATAAGCCACATTTTTAAAAAGGGGAAAAAAGGAAGACCCAGGGAACTACAGGCCAGTCAGTCTCACCTCTGTGCCTGGCAAGATCATGGGGCGCTTCCTCCTGGAAACTGTACTAAGGCACAGGGAAAACAAAGAGGTGATCAGTTAGAGCCAACATTGCTTCACCAAGCGCAAGTCACGCCTGACAAATTTGGTGCCTTCTAGGATGGGGTTACAGTGTTGGTGGATAAGGGGAGAGCAACAGACATCATCTACCTGGACTTCTGCAAAGCATTGGACACTGACCCACATGACATTCTTGTCTCTAAATTGGAGAGATACGGATTTGATGGATGGACCACTTGGTGGGTAAGGAATTGGCTGGATGGCTGCACTCAAAGCGTTGAGGTCAATGACTCGATGTCCAAGTGGAGACCAATGATGAGTGGTGTTCCTCAGGGGTCTGTACTGGGACCGGTGCTGTTTAACATCTTTGTTGGCGACAT
>VZSZ01008829.1:42122-64125 GCA_013398815.1 Ibidorhyncha struthersii
TGGGGGGTCCTCGGTAGGGCAAGCGGGTTAGGGCCTAAAATCGTGCGAGGGCTCGGAGCCAGGTAGACCCCGAGGAGTTTGCTGGGGATGGTTTAGCCCTGTCCACTGCAGGGGAGCTGCCGCCAGCAGCCCCTAAGAGGTGACACAGAGCTGAAGAAAAGAGAGAGGGAAGAGATGCCGTGGGTGATTTGGGGGCTGTTTGAAGAGTAGGTACTTTTTGCCAAAGGCAAAAATAGCCACTGCTCAGAAGCTGGGCTGACGCAGCACGAAAATCACTCGGACTTTTATTGGTCTGTTTGTCCTTTTCTTTTGATGTGTTACGGACTTCTCTTTCTTATTTTTTAGTTGCAAGATGCGTGGTGAATACATCTCTAAGGTGAAGAAATGCTTGTAAGGAGACTGTTCAGAATGAGGTGTACTCGGGACGTCCCACCTTCTGCTTCTATGGCGCCTGGCAGAGATCAATTTCAAGGTGATGTATTTTCGGTGTTTTCTGGGGAGGCTGCATGGTGTGCAGACTCTGCTGAGCACAGGGTCTGCCCGTACCTCATGGGGAAGGAGTGTCTCAGCAGAGCCTGAGTCTGAGCATGTGCTTTTTGGTGTCCCTTCCATTTTCGTGGTGGTTTTTAGTGCCGAAGTGTCTCGCCCGTCCCTGGGCAGGGCGCAGCAGCGTGTCAGCTGGAGAAGAATGAAGGGATGTGGGTGTCTGCCCCGTGATGTGACTGAAATTGGGAAACGTTCTCCTGGAGCCATGGAAGTGGTGACAGGATGGCTGAAGCTGAATTGTCCCAAGTACAGTGACATTTCTGCCCTGTGTTTTCCTTAGATCTTGAGAAAGCCGCGGAGCACAGAGCCACTCACAGCTTCCAACCTGCGAAAGTCCTGGAGGAAGAAGAGAAGATGATGCAGAAGGAGAAGGAAAAGGAGGAGAGAAACAATCCTTGAGAGAAAAGTCCCCGGGGCAATGCGGAGGGCAGCAGGGCCCTGCCAGGTCCCAGCTGAGGCCCTGGGGCTCTCCAGAGGGCAGAAGGCACTTCCCTGGGACTCAGCCGGGGTCCAGGTCTCGTTGGGGGGCAGCAGGGCAGCCGGCGGACCCCGGCCGAGCCCCGGGGCTCTCTGGAGGGCGGCGGGGCGGCTGGCGACCCCGACCCGGCCGAGCCTCGGCGCTCCGCGGGGCCCAGTGCTGCCCCCTAGTGGTGGGCGGTGGCATGTTTGCACATGCGCAGTGCGACCGACCGGAAGGGTGGGCTGGTACCTCGGCGTTTGGCACGCCGTGCGCATGCGCACTACGGACCGCCTGCCCTCTGCCGCCATCTGGCGGTTAAGTGCCGCCGCCCCCGCCCGTGCGGCGCATGCGCAGTGCGCGCGGGGCAAGTGGCTGGCGCCGCCGGAGTCCCGCATGCGCAGTGCGGCGCCCGGGCGGGGCGCGGGGCGCGGGCGCTGTAGTGCTGTGGCGGTGGGCTGCCGGGTTGCCCCAGAACAGCCCACGCCACCTCAGCAGCTGTAGTCTTCGGCGTAGCCCTCTTCGAACTCCGCTTGTTCTCTCGGGTTCTTTTTTCTTTTTTTTTCCCCCCACTCTGAGGCACCTTTTGTCCCTCTGGCCCCTCCAGGACCTCCCTGCTTCTGTCACAAGGCCTGTCGAGCTCTTCCATGTGCCCCACGGCTGTCTTCCATCTCTGTAGCTCCCTTTAGCTCCCTCTTGTACCCCCAGAACCCCTCCTGAGGTCTTTTTTGTGCACCAGTGCGGTTTTCATACCCTGTGCTATCCAGGATGGCTGTGCAGTCCCTTGCCTGGTGATGACAAGAATCACTGAATCATAGACCGGTTTGGGTTGGAAGGGACCTCAAAGATCACCCAGTCCCACCCCCCAGCCGTGGGCAGGGACGCCTCCCACCAGACCAGGTTGCTCAGAGCCCCGTCCCACCTGTACTCTGCTCCGATCCCATGTTGAGTTCCTCGTTGTTTCCCTGAGCAAGGGAAGGTGAGGGCCACCAACAGCTTTCAGTCCTGGCCGCTTCTGCGTGGGAAGCCCTAGCTGGTGGGTCTGCCTTGTGGACCTGGGCTCTGGTGAGGGGCTTGGTGGCAGTGAGGTGGTAGAGCAAGCGCGGAGCCCCACAAGCACCCTCACCCCCCAGCACAGCCCTTTCCAGGGCGCTCAGGAGGCCCTGCTGACCTCCAGGCTTCCTTGGCACATTCACCAGCCTTTGGAGGGGCCTGGGCAGTGTCCTGCCCTTCAGAGAGCCGCAGGGTCTTCACTGGGCTTTGTCTGGGGCTAGGCAGTGCTTGCTGTCCTTAAAGGGCATTTTTGGGTTCCATCTCATGCAGTGAAGTTCCATCTTGCTCCAGCTGATGGCATGATTGGGAGTGTGTAGAGCAGAGATTTTTTCGCAGGAAGACAGCGTGTTGGACATGTTCCCAGTTCTCCCGCTCGAGTAGTTGATACTGTACAGCGTGGGTCCCAGCCTTGCACCACGCCAGTATTCCCACCAATAACGACTTCAGAGAAGAGCCTGTTTCTTATAAAATGAGAAAATAAATACAAGCCAGGCCAAGTCGCTAGGTCAGAGATGAGACGAGTTATCTGCAGGACAAGCAACCAGCAGTTTGAGGCTGTAAAGGACTTCCAGCCATAGGAATGGGCTCCCACCAGCAGGAGTTAATGGTATGTCAGTCCACAGGAGAGCTTCCTTCCATAGCACGTGTGGGTTTGAGGCAATAATCCCTCCAGGGTTTCAGCTCCTTCTGTGTCTGACTTACAGCTGTGTAACCTTCCAAACACACAGCAAAGGCATTTTTCTCTGGGAAAGTGTCGGCTCCCTTTGGCCTCACGCTGACAATCAGCCATTGTGTGTCCATTCGGTGATCCAAAGCGCACTAAAAGAGACTCCAAACTGGCTGGGCTGAACACCTGGGCTTTCCTGGTGCGGTTTGTAAGCCAGACAGCCTTTGAGTTAGTGCCGTGGTGTATGGAGTGAAATTGGGTCTCTGGGATGGGAAGTCTGTGCAGTTTAGAGCAACGAATGGCTCAGTAACATGTAGGTTAGGAATGCATGTCTACAAGGTCTTGCAATGGCAAAAATTGGTTATACATATGGGGACAAAAGTCCATCTCCTGATTTTCTTTGCATTTTGTGGATTCTGCTGTTTGAGGAAGGAAAAAAAAAATTACTTATTTCAGGGAGGCAGAGTTGCTTAGTACTTAAAAGCCAGGAACAATTATTTTTCTTCCTGGCTCCGTCACTTGCGTCGGTGTATGACCTCAGGAAGGACATCAGCTTTGCTGCAAAATTTCCGTATCTTTAGGATGATGATAATAACTAATACCGCACAGGATGCTGGAGTGGAACTAGTTAATATTCAAAAAGATCTTTAAGCTTTTTGTTGATTCAGATCTTAATAAAGCCATTGCTTGCAACACAAGGTTTGCATTCTAAAATCAGCTTAAAACGGTATAAATTCCATGTTCATTCTAGAATATGATGTCAAACTTGAGAGCTTTTACAGGATGGTTTCTGTCATCTGAACATCATGTGTAGTTTTTGTTTTCTCTTTGTACCTTCTTAATAAGAAATCTTTGAATTTGGATTCTGATTAAAAAATGTCCTTGGCAGGGCAGTTTTTTATTGTTGCCTGGCAGCTCTCATAACTTTCGCAGATGTTTCTCCATCATATACATTCAGATTCTATTTCTGCAGATTTCTCTGTAACCAAAATGCACCGCTTTGTTGGTATTCTTTATGGAAGCTGAGTTTTTGGAATACAAGGCAGCGACCTGAGGCAGTTGGTGTGTGCTCGGATATCGTATCACCACACCGGGAATGGTCGCTTTCTGAGACCACGAGAACATATGCAGCTACAAGATCGGCCCTCTTAGTCAATGAAGTCATGGACCAAAGTTTCACCAGATCCTTTTCCAACAGGTTAAGATTATCCCTGAGCATGTTGTGGAAGGGACCTCCATGAAGGGAATCACTAGGCTCCCTGTGACCGTGCATGTGCTTTTTCTGCTGCTATGTCATAACGTGATTTAACTGGGTTTTTGTATGCCAGCAACACAGCTGGTGGCAGACAGGGAGTGTGTAGCTACAGCTGTGATTTGGTAAGAAAGGAGCCTGCATACCCTGACTTTCCTGGGTGGAGAGCTTGGCAGTCCTCAGATAGATCCTTTCCAGCTTGGGTTTTTCTTTCTCTTTGGCCTCAGGAGAAGGGGCCCACTGGGGAGCTGCCCCTTTACAAACCTTGTCTCTATCTTCTTGCACCTTCACGAGGCTCCCCTGTTTGTCTGGGGCTTGCTGTAACTTAGCAGCGTTAGGGAACTTAATTACAGTAACCTGCAAGAATGCCTGACTGAAAACCCCTCTGTGCCAGGCAAAGGGGCTCCACTGGGGAGAGGAGTGGGTTCGTGATGTTGTACCCTCCCTCTTTTCCTTTTACAGCACTTTGAAGTCTAATAAAAGCTGCCGATTCCTGTTTAATGGATAACGTTGGTTGCTAATAATCTCACCTCCCTCTTAAAAAGCCAACGTGGGTCTCAGGAGATCTAATTTAGGAAGCACATGTAAAGCAAGGGTGTCCTGCAAGGGCCTCTGGGGTGGAAGCCACACCATGCAGTGCTCCAGGCTGGTCGGCTGCCAGAGCGCAGAGTATTTTTATCCACCAGCCAAGCTGCCAGAGGCTCTCAAGCTCTGCACCACCTGAGTCTCGTGGAGGGCAGACTCGCATCTACAACAGGCATTAATTCTTCCTGAGTGGGGCAGGGACTTGATGGCAGCAGCAAGCACTAGTGGGGGAACAGAGTGGACATGGCAAACAGAAAGGCTCCAGCTCAAGCCTTGTGCTACCAGTCTCTCGGGTGCCAACTCTGGGACAATGTCAGCTTACCCTATTCGGTCTGGTCTACTGGATCTGCAGTCTCCTTCCTCTGTGGGTCCTCCATCCTCTTGCCTCAGGTGGCGTTCTCAAGGCATTGGTACTGACCTGAGGGACCAGTGGATTCTGCCTTAGTTCCTGTTTAGCCTTTGCCATGGGGTTGAGTTACCACCTGCTTTTTCTCAAAGGTTTCGCTAGAGGATGATACAGTGCTCCAGAGCTCAGAGACTTTGATCCCTTATTGTCAAACTGTTCCAGCAGAGGCAAGGATGCTTTTCACTAGAGCAAAGCAAAAAGACTCTATTAAAATATGGAGGGGAAAGGGCTCTTCTGGAATGTGTGGCAATGTTTGGGTGTGGAAAGGTCTGATATAGTAAAATCTGTTTTCTCAACAATAACATCTGATTTCAGTGATATTTCCCATAAGGCTCCGTTGTCCCCCTCAAAGTGGTGAGTGATGTTGGAGGACACCTGCGTTGTCATATTTAGTAATCTGGAGATGACTTAAGTGTTAATATGGTCATACCACTGGAATAATGCAAGTGTGTATGGGCAGATCAGCGAAGATCACCAGGGTACGTTGGCATGCGCTTGTAGTCACTGTCCGTAGGCGCTTGTGCTCTGAGCCATTTCCAGTGTTGGGTGCACTCAGCCGCCTCCCTGAACACCACATACATTTCAAACCTGCATTTCCACTCTGCAATAAGGCAAAGGAATCCATCCATCTGTGGCCTGCCATTTGCACGAGCGACGAATCTGTCAGAACACCGCAAAACATGACATCCATAGCCATGAATGCTGTTGTGATGTGAGTGACATGGAGCTCGAGGGGATCTGGGGTGTCCGGAGACAATCAGGAGACATGAAAGTAGACAGCTTCACCCTGTTCAATATGGTCTTCTTTAAACTATGTTTTTACTTCAGATTTGGGCTGCCAATAACTCATTCAAACAATGATCTAATGCCTATGTGAATGTTTGTAAAACCTCACTGCTCTGGCAGGTTGAGCGCTTGCCAAAAAGCAATCACATGTAATTAGGGAGAAGGAATTTGAATATACTGGCCTTTCAGGGCAGCATATTTTCCAGTTGTGTTTGTACCACTTTAACTATCTCATTAACTGGGGTTGCGCTCCGTGTTGGGGTATGCGTGACTTGCTCCTGTCTTCAAAGGCATCTTCTCTGTAGACAGCACTGCCAAAAACCTGTCTCAAAACTGCCTGGGATGTGGATATGAGATACCTGTGCTGGGCTGTTCCTGCAGTTGTGCCCAACGGCACCGCTGGCTTGACTTTTGAGGGAAGTAAGTAAGTATATAAGGAACTCCTTTTATACTTCCCTGGGGCTGCCACGGTTCTTGGCAGGAATACAGAGACTACACTGTGATCAATTCATGGCCACAGCCTTTCTGGGAAGAACTTTGTTCGTGTCTGAAAGCAAGATGCAGTAAAAGCATTTCGGTCAAGCAGGATAATCAGCATCACACACGTATGACAGTTAGGAAATGGCTCAACTAGTTTCCCTTGCGTTCAGCGCTGGCACCGGGTTACCGCTCCTTTTCCTCGGTCACTGACAGAAGGAAGAGGAGGGAGCCTGGCACAGGCGGTGCCCCAAATGGCCTTTCAGGTTCTCAGCTCTCTCCACCTTCCAGTGTTTCCCTGCTGTGCAGAAGGTTCCTGAGGAGGCTTTTCGGGCATGTTGAGTCCTGAATGAGCACTGGGAGCGTCTAAAAGCTCATAGCTTTTCTAGGGAACACCCGGGAACACCCTTGTGACATTGGTGTGCTGTCCCTAGCATCCATTCCCTCAGTTCTTTTCCCAGAAGAAGGGGGCCACCCACGCAGCTTGCCAAAGCCCCCGTAAGACTGGCGAACAGAACTGGTAAATGGTCACTGCTCACCTAACGAGAAGTTCCCAGCTCAGGGGAAAATTAGAGCCTGCCCAGGACAATAGATCCCTGAGAAAAAGGAATGGGGTATCCTTTGCCCACATGGGGTTAAAACTGCAGTCTTCATGCTCTCACCTTGCACCTGAGGCCCCAGAGGACATTTCCAAGCAAGGTGGGAATTTTGACATGGGAAGTTTGACGAAAAAACTGTCTTTGAAATTCCTCCAGCGTCCTGGAAATTCCCTTCACTCCCTTGTCCAGTTGTGGAGAACTAGACCTGTTCTGCAGTTCCCGGGGCAGTGCACAGAGCTTCTGGAGTCACCACCTCTCTTGGAACTGGACGAGCACAGCAGGAACGCCTCAGATAAGCTGCCTCAAAAGCAAGGGGAAGCTGAGCAGTCAGCATAAACACAACCTACCAGGCAAATACATGTAGAGCTGATACATGCAGTCGTTCAGCAAATCAGGCAGAATCCTCCTGTCCTGACTGCCCAGGCTGTGCATAACCCCTCCGTGTATTTAGCCATTAACGAGGAAGGGGGTGCTCTTCGTTTGTCTGTTGGGTCCCGCTGCCCGTGATCTGTTCTCACCAGTAATTCTACAGGCAAACTCCGAAACACCTGAAGGGTTTGTACAAAAGCATGGTTGATAACTCGACTCAGGAGGTCAGGGGCACACACAGGTGAAGTCCTGTGAGACCAGGACCCGTTATTTATGGGAGGATTTTTTTTCCTGAATGTGAGAGAGGAGAAGTGGATTCTCCTCTCCAGTGACCACTGGGGTTTGAAAGCCTAATTTCCAGCCAACAGTCATCACATAAACTTGTACTGAAGAACCTGACCTAGTTTGAACAATTAGAGGTAATTGTCAGCTCTTTCCAAATGACAAACCCCTTAATCACCAGCAGATGCTTAGCCAGCCTCACAGAAAAGGCTGGAAAGCCATAATGGGATGGGGAGTATTGTTGTCCCAGAGGCACCAAGTTTCAGGAATGGGCAGGAATCTTCCTTAGGGTTTTTTCCAATACATGGTCAGATGCTCGGACTGCGGCACTGGTTCAAGCTCATGCACTGGGCATCTCTCCAGAAAATAAATACGCCATGAGCACATAGATGGCTGACACTGAAGTATCGGGGAACGATTCAAGATGGGGCAACTTTGAAAGGGGGAGCTGAAACTTTGGGTTGTTCCGTGGGTTCCTGTTCCAGGCATGGAGGCTCTGACAGATGCCTGTGTGCTCTGTGGCAACATAATCTTGGAGCTGTCTGCCAAGTGCGCTTCTGGGAAGCTAAGAAGGCCCCAAATTTCAGTGGAAATCCCAGAAGATCTCTGGAGATCTGTGTTCTGTGAGCAGAGTGTGGGAACCTATGACTCGGAATACTGGTATTTTCCAGTCCAGTTTGTTGGAAGGGGGCAAGTCCTGGTGGCAGTGAGGCAGAGCTGAGGGGCGAGAAGTTGGGGACTACTCCTCATTCTGTCTGTGCATCTCACCTGTCTGCAAACCAACCACCTTACGAACCATACCCCCCTCTTCCCTGCACACAGTTGTTATCTCAGCATGGGAGGAGAGACTGCTGAAATAAAAGGGTCCTTGGAGACCTGACCTTAAAAAAGGACCCTGTCTGCAACATCTTCCCTGCTCTGGCTTGAGCTGCAACGAGCCAACCCTCCACTCTCCTGCCTCATCCACTATGCAGAGGAAAATACTTCTGAGCCCCATGATCCTGCCTCGGTGTATCCCCAGGTCATCTGTCTCCTCCAAGAATGTCTCCCTGACTCCTGCTGCTGCTTCCCTGCAACATGCAAGAGGTGACAAGCTGCGTCTCTCCATCTTTGTCACCCGGGGATCTCAGAGCAATGCTGCACTCTGTGGCTGTCTTAACCTCTTTAAGCCCTTGCTTGTTTTTCCAGGGCTTAGTTTCTGTGGCACTTAGAGATAGTAGTGGCACTATTTGCATTTTCAGAGCATGAGTTAATTGAGTCCAATGTGAGCGTGAGATGTTGGCTATTCTCACATAAAGCTATGCCGAGTTGCCTCAGGTTACACCATAGTCCCACTGGAGTTGGAGTTATTTCCAAGCAGGCAAAGCCCTGAAGGATCATAGAATGATTGAATGGTTAGAGTTGGAAGGGACCTTAAAGATCATCCAGTTCCACCCCCCTGCCCTGGGCAGGGACACCTCCCCCCAGCCCAGGTTGCTCCAAGCCCCGTCCAACCTGGCCTTGAACACCTCCAGGGATGGGGCAGCCACAGCTTCTCGGGGCAACCTGGGCCACTGCCTCACCACCTTCAGAGTGAAAAATTTCTTCCTGATACCTCATCTAAATCTCCCCTCTTCCAGTTTGAAGCCATTCCCCCTCGTCCGCTCAGGAGACAGTATCTGATGGGGGTGAGAATACTGATGGGAAGAGCAGGAGACATGGCACTACCTGGGATATCCCAGTCTTAGCTGGGCACCTGGGTGTGTATGGACACTCTCTGTAAGTAGGAATGGGTCTGGAGCCCTCTGGAAGGGTCTGAACCCACCAGAGAATTAATCTGGATTGCTAATTATTCTCTGTTGACTGCAAGTGGTGGCTAGGTGGGATCTGACTTATAGTAGTGTGAAATTTAGGAAAAGAAACACTCCAAGATGATGTGATGGGGATGGGCTGAGGGGGGATGAAGGGTTTACTGGTATGATGCTACCAGGCAGTGCTAAAACAAATAGATGGAGAGGGAGCAAGCCAGAGCATTTGCAATACTGCAGGAACCAGGGCTCCCAGGGGTGTTTTGCCTTCTGTACAATTACATGGTGAAAAGTAAAGCAAAGATGGGAAACCCCTGGAGGTGGTCAGAGCAAGGAGTTGTCCTACCCAAGTAGAGAGCTGTGACAGATCTACTTTCCGTCAAGAGTACTGTAATGAAGCACTAAGATTGCTCTGAAGTGACTCTCAGCACATTTGGTGCATTTTATAGCGCAGTAGTATTCATCTATTCCTGTATAACCTCCTGCAGTGGGACTAATAATCCAGAATCCTGACTCTAAACTGACGACTCCCTTGGGAGCGTGTCTGGGACAAGACTTATTCTGGGGTCTTTGAAGTGGGCAGTAATGTGGAAACAGTGACACCAGTGCAGTTCCCATGAACGAGGGGGTCTCCCATGTGGTCATGGGTGTGGAGCTCCTCATCCAAGAAAGGGTGACAAATGAATCATAACACCTTTGGGGAGAGGTCAGTCTTCCCATGATGTGTTTGTTTAGGGCTCAGCTGTTACCGCAATACTGCTGCCACTGCAGGAAGAAAAAAAAACCCAGAGCAGTGGCACAGTATGTGGTGATCAGAGCTCATAAAAGGGGAGGTGGAGGGGATGAAGACGTCTCCTCCAGTCACACAAAGAAGGACAGCAGAGAGGCACTTTCCACAGTCCTGCAAGAACATTCATAGGCAGCAACTTGCAGACTGGGGAGATCGCGGTTCTCCTAAACCCTTTTGTACAAATTGCCTTTCCCAGGTCTCGCTGATGGTGTGCCAAAATCCTGCTGTGTCCCACAGGCTCTGGGGACAACAGCAAGAGCAAGAAGCTGTATAGCCATGAGCCGTTCCTAGGGCAGCGCCTACAGCCCCCATGTCACTGCTGATGCCTTCCCAGGTCTAGTGAGTCCCAGCCGAGTGCTTTGCTCCATCCCAGCCACGCTCACTCCTAGACGCCAACTTTCCCATGTCCGGGCTCTTGCCCTTCCAATTCAGGCTGCCTCCTCTGCACCTCCAAATTACTTGGGAGAAGGTTGGCTGCTCCCTCAGGTACAGAGAGATGGTGATTGAGAAGGCCAACGCAGCTCTCCGGACAGGGTCCGCACCCACCAGGGCACAGACGGAGGTGGTTGCCAGAGTCCAGACCACCAGTGACAGAGCTGGGGACAGGCTCACCTTGGACGTAACTCAGGCAGGACTGAGCTGAAGTGGAGTTCCCGGCCCAGGGACCCCAAGTGAGGCTGGTTGGGGGCCATTAAGTCCTATTAGTGCACTCAAGACCCCGACAGAAATGCATCGGTCACACAAACTGGATGTGGCCTTAGGCAAAGGCCATTTCTCCGCTGCTGGCTCCTGCCAGATCTTCCCAGCCCTGACTCAGGGCCTCATGTACCCTTTAAGATCTGCTTTTCGCGTGTCTCTCCCCAAAGAAGGGCTGGGCCGATGCCAGACTCCAGCAAACCGTTCTGACCAGTCACCCACCGCTGGCAGGTTACTTTTGCTGGAACAAACTCAATCTATTGCCTCTCTACAATGTTTCTAGCCCAGACATCCTCCTCCGCTCTTACTGCCAGCATTGTAATAAAAAATGGCTCTTCTATTATGTCTGCTTCCATTTGAGTCCCTCTAGGAAAGATCTCGTGTTCTCCAGTTCTTTGCTGCTGAAATTAGCACTGGCATCCTGCAGGATTTCGGGGCTTGACTCTCGCATCGAGCAGTGGGAAGAGTTACTGAGACTGCAGAGACAAGATGTGTTTGAGAGCCAAGTGTCCAAAAGTACACGCTTAATAATAACACAGTGAAAAGGAGGCGCTCCGAGAAGGCAGTGAAACGATTCTGCTAAGGATGGAAAAAAAAAAAAAAAGAGAAAGTGTTCTTGGGGTGCTTGGATAATGCAGAAAGGGTTAAGCTGTGGCACAGCACTGGGGCCAGCTGCAGAATGCTGGAGTGGGCACTGGGATTGGAACCAGAATGACAGTTTTAGGTCACTCACAAAGCTTTCTAATTACGCTTTTTTGGAAAAAAAAAAAATGGTGTGTTTTATTCTGTAAGTGCTGAACATTCCACAATTGCTGTGTTTAATAAATACAGCGGGGGCTCCTAGGAGACTGAATGGGGCTGAATGAATGAAGTATGTGAGACATCTGAAACCTATTAGTTGGAGCAAACTGCTAGAGAGGCAGGAATTCTTCTCTTTTTAAAAATATTTATACATTTTGCTTTCATGTCAGGCCAACATCTTATTTGGGGTTATGTTCCAGTGGAAGGAAAGGTGTGTCGGGGGAAATGCAGGGGGAGGGGAGGTACGTTTTTGGTGCAGTCCCAAAGGGAGCAGAAGGGCCGTGTGGCTCTAGTAGCATACTTTCCATTCGGAATTGAACCCGGCACATGGAAACATAAGGCGACATTGCCCCAGCCTCGCTGGGGAATGAATGTCTTGGGACTCGGTTCGTTCTGGTGTGCATTTTGGGTAGTGGACTGGGCTTGTCAGAGCTGCAGCCTCTTCCCTGGGGCGCCGGGAGAACTCTGCAGCCCTCACAAGATTAGGTTTATGGATGCCATGAGACTTAGCTTGAATAATCTGGTTTTGATATTTAGAGAGGAATTAGAGTGCACAGCCAACGTCTTCTCCAACTCATGGACAGCTCCATGAAGTCAGACTGTTGTCCAGCACCAGCAAGAATGACGCCACATCCCTTCCCGCTGTCTTCAGCTCTCCCTGACGCAAGGTTTCCACCCAGGTTTTTCTTTCTAGTGCAGAAGTTAGCTCATCTACTTATTAAAAGGCAGAAAAATAGGCAAGAAGGATGGGAAGAACCAGAGAACAAGCAGAACTAACAGCTCTTTAGGACCCACTTCACCTGCACAGATGTCTCCAGAAAGGGGTTCAGCAGAGAAATAGTTGGCCACACCCAGCTTCAGTCTGGACATACTTTGAGCTGAACTTTTCCTTCTCTAGTGGCAGCCTCGATCACTTAGAGACCAAAAAGACCATGGAGAAGCAGTGCAAGGACCCCACTCAGCTCTGCGTGCTGTTCGCCCCAGGGTGTGCCGCACATGGCCACAGGCAAAAGAAGGGAGCCCAGCTTTGGCTTTGGGGCTTTTGGGGGCATGGCTGCAGGACTGGCGCTGCTCCTTGTGATGTGGCTACGTGTGTCAGCTCAGTCCAGCCAGGTCCAGATATGAGGTGACCTGGCCTCAGACCTGGGCTTTTTCTACTCTAATGTTCCTATTCATGGTCTGTTCTCTCTTCACCACCTGCCACTTCATTGATCTCTCCTCCCTTCCCAGCTTCTTTCTCCTCTTCTAAGATGCCTACAAACAGTGACATGCGCAAAGAGTCCAAGGAAACCTGAGGAAGGTCTGCTCAGAGAAGTTGTGGAAGCTCCATCCCTGGAGGTGCTCAAGGCCAGGCTGGACGGGGCTTGGAGAAACCCAGTCTAGTGGGAGGTGTCCCTGCCCAGGGCAGGGGGGTGGAACGTGATGATCTTCAAGGTCCTTTCCAACCTAAACCATTCTATGATTCTATAAGGTAGGGTCTTCTGTCTGCTTACCATCATCTGCATACCCATCTTCCAAAGAGAGCTGGGAGCCCTGTAAGACCACACAGTATGACTGTCGTGTCCCCCCCCCCAGGAGCTCTGATCCTTCAGTGTGGAGGAATGACTGCCCTTCCAGCCAAGTTTTGGCTGTCCACAAGCACTGCAGGTTGGTGTGAGTTTTCTAGCTTTCCGTGATCCAGTGAGCTGTGTCCTCCTCCAACTTGTGGTTTGCACTGGGGTCTGGGGAGAGTAGTTAGTGAGACATCTGTTCCTCGCAGAGCGCCTTCTAGAATTCTCAAGGGGCCGTATACTCTTAGGTTTGATTTCTGTGATCGCATCTGGGACGACAGGAGGTGTGGGGATGTGGGTACTCAAGAGTCAGCTGGGGAGAGAGAGAAGTGGATATTGGCAGAACATCTCCAAATTTAGGCTGAACATTTCCTGCTGGAGGTCGTGGTTAGGGACTTACACCTAGAGTGAACTTGCACAAATTGGCAGCAAGCCTCCCAACCTGTGGTGCGTCACTTTACGTTTTGTGAACTCTTATGATTTCCAAGACACGGAGTGACATTTGAGCTCACCTCTCCTCGTGCAGAAACTTTGGATCAAAGCTAAGGATGATGTCAGAAAGGTCCAGATTATGCAGTATTTTCCAGCTGATAAGGGATAGGTAAATTATTCCTGCTTTTCTGTGATTCCTGGTGATCTTTATTCAGCCCAATTTTATTGCATGTGGCACACATTCATACTTATATTCAGCCCCTTCCTTTCCGCCTTCCTGAAGCTAAAATGTAAAGTTTTAGTAAACTCAGAAATTGCAAATGTCTTCCATTATCTTTCTAATCTTCCAAAACCTATTAGATCGTTGGATATCTCCCCACTGCATAGGAAACAGATGTTGTTCTTGCAGTGGGGACATGCAGGAGGCATGATTAAATTTGTTTAGTTTAGAGCGTCTTGGAGATGTGATTGTTCTTTGTGGTTTTTGCTGCAACCTTCTATATGTGAGCTAGGATCTGGTTGAATTTAGAGTGGTGCCAGTCATGAATTTCTGTCGAGTTTCTTTTTGCCATTGGTAACCATCCCTTAGCTGAGACTTTAGAAAACAAGTTCTGAGAAGTTTTTGATTGCATCGGTTAGTCAATTTAGAGAGGACTGCTCTGAAAACATGACTGGGGCATGGGATGAGGCTGCTTCTCATTTTAGTGAGGAACTAGTGTAACCTAGAGATTCAGAGAGTCCATGAATGGACGTAACTCTTTCTCGAGCTGTCGTGGGGGAGGCACTGAGGAGACATCATATTTCATTCCTCTGGTTGCACTTTCCCTGTGGCATCTGTTCACCATCAGTAGGAGGATCTTGGTGGATTTCAGTGTGGTCATTTTTGTGTACCTGTAACTCTTGGGTTTTCAGATGCCTTTTTTTTTTCCTTCCTTTTTACCAGGTTCAAACAAAACTGTGCTTTCACTAAAGGCACCAAGGGAAGTGACAGTGCTATTTCCAAAATTTCTTTATTTTCCTCAAGATTGGATGTTTGGAGTGTGTGTTCGTCTGCGTATATGTGTGGGTGGTGATTGCATTTCAGAATTTCCAAGACTGTTACAGCTTTTATTTTTTTTTCCAAACAAGTTACTCAAATATGAGTTCTTCCTCCTGAAAGATCTAGACTCCACTTGGAATAGAAGTCTCCATGTATAGGAGAAGCTGAATAAAAGCTTCTCTCACTGGAGGAAATTATTTAAGGGTTAGACCAAAGCAGAACAATTTAACAACAAACCCAGAGAGGGGATGCAGCGTTGTTTTATGTGTTGGACACATGTGTTTTCTACCCTGGATATGAGCTGATGGGAGTGCCAGTGACAAACGCTTTGGAAAAAGTGTCTTAAGTGTGAGCCAAGAATTTCCTTCATCAGCTAAGGTGTACAATATATCATGACCTTAGTCTTGCTCATACATATTTCTGAAGGTGTGTCTCATCCGAGCCTCTTGGGAGCACCGTTTCCTCATCTTGTAGGACCGGCTGGACACGTTACCCTCCAGCCTCCCACCCTGCAGCTGGCCTTTGAGGAGGGTGGGTGCTCTCTGGCTGGAAACAGGTCGTTAGGGGGTGAAGTGACCCATGTAATGTGATGAAGATGAGCTGGAGCCTAGATACGGAATGGAACAGCCCTGTCAGGTGCTGAATTAAACACAACTCTGTTTAATTAGGAGCAACTTAGAGCAGTGCTGTAGGTCAAGAAGGGCAATGGATAGAGGCATTGCCAGAACTGCAGTCTAGGGATGATGGCAGGAAATTTGAGCGATGGCTTGAACCTTAGACACAGAGACTGCTGGAGGACATTTAATAAAAACATTAGAATTGATGGAATTGAAGCTCTCCAATGGGCATTAGGGGTTCAAACGAGCGGACAGCACTCTGATCCGGTTTAGGTGATGGGTAAGTCCAGTATAGTAGGAAAAAAGGGTATGACACCAAAACCATTAGTGACAGCAGTAGCAGATGGCTCAACATTTGCAAATACGCAGGAACTCCAATGGCATGGATAACTCTGGGATATGCAGGTGTGCACAGCACGGATCACAGGCAGGAGAGGTTTGGAAGAGTGACTTTTCACAAGAAAAATGGAACATCAGAAACTGCAGGATCCTTAACTTGAGAGCAAAACCCAACACTTGTTAACTTTGCTTTGTGAGGCAATCGATACCAGAACCGGTGATGCTAGGAGTAAAAGAAATGCCACAGTCATAGATTAACCAAGTGAAATTGGGCCATACAGAGATGATCTTATCCCCACTCCCCAAGTCATGCCACTTAAAAATTGTGTCCTGTTAAGAGATTAGAAGTGCAACTGGACAGACTCAGTGTTTTAGAAATTCCAGGGGAAGTGGAGAACCAAGCAGCGCTCATGGCTGGTTATCACATATCAAAAAATCCCCCCTTGACGCTGGGTAAGCACTCTTCACCAATAACTGAAACACTGGTGTGTTATCAACACTGTTTCAGTCACAAATCCAAACCAACACCATATGAGTTACTATGAAGAAAATCGACTTTAAGCCAAACCCAGTATAAGTAGTCAATCAAAAGATGACCTTGAACTGAGGCGGAAGCAAGGCAACGCTTTGGGCAGAAGAGATGTGTTGCTCATCTTACCACTTCTTCAAGATCTGACACCTACGTTGTGCAGTGGCAAAACGTGGCCAGTTGGTGGTTTCTGGCCATCCTGGCCTCGTGGCTATGGCTCCTTTCAGGTTTATTTTCATACGGATATTCCTGGTCAGTGGGTATGACTTACCCAGTTTTCCTGCGCTCCAACTTCTCCCATTTCTCTGGCTGTAATGAATGCAGTGGGGTTTTGTGTTTTATTTCCAACTTGCCGGAAACCAGAGATTCCTGGGAGATGTCCAAGCCAGTCACTAAACCCAACTGGAATTTGGTTGCTCTATCGTGTGTGAACCTGAAACTCTCGAGATCCTCTGACCCCTCCAGCAGTGTGACTGTCCTGACCCCCTCTCCTGGCATCACACTGACCCATTCACAATTGCTGTCTTCACTCTTTTAATTTCTTTTGTATCCATCTTACAGTAGCTAGATATTTCTCTGGTTTCTCTCCGAGGCTATGAGCCATATCAAACGCTCTAATAAAGTGGAGAGAGATGACTCCCAGTGCATTTTGTCTCTTCTAAGCTTTTACTCTGTGAATTAAGGCAATCCAGTTGCTTTGATGCGATGGTTTTCATGGGCCCCTATTCCCTCCTGTTCTTCTAAAGTCTCTCCTGCTTTCTTAAGGGTAGGTACAGTTGTCAGGTTTTCTAGTATTCTCCATTCCTGCCCAGGGCCGGGGTTATCACTGCCGGGTAAACGTTCTTGTTGCCTTATAGGCAGGGTTGGTCGAGGTGCCTAGAGCTAATGCTGGAAATTTCCCATCAGGTGACTTAAGGGAGGAAAAAAAAAGGAGACAGCGCAGTGGCTGAGTGTAAACTGCCGGCAGGACCTACTCAAACAGAAGCTGAAATCCAATGCAGTAATACAAGAGATGTGGAAGCGGCAAAGGAAGTGAGAGATTGACCCTGTAATATTTTTTCACCAGCTTGTAACATTTCGGATAGACGTAACGAGTCCTTCTGCACCCCAGACTGGCACAGAATGAATTTCCTATGTGCCCGTTTTCTACCACTGGAGCAGAGTCTACAAATATGTCGACGGAGCAACTGAAGTGCAGAATGCATCTTGATGTGTCAGGCTGTAATTTATATTTGTCGTATTTCTCCAGTTCCCAATATATGCAATAGGATGTGTTCACCTATGTGAATTATTAAAGACGGTTATTTTAAATTGAAGTCACGATGGATCAGGGACAGCCTGACTGTGTGCATGCACCACTGCAAAGTTTGTGTGGCGTAATTGGGAGGTGGCAATAGGTAGTGATAGGATGAGGAGTGATGGTTTTAAACGGAAAGAGGGGAGATTGAGATGAGATCTGAGGAAGAAATTGTTGCCTGTGAGGGCGGTGAGCCCCTGGCGCAGGTTGCCCCGAGAAGCTGTGGCTGCCCCATCCCTGGAGGTGTTCAAGGCCAGGTTGGACGGGGCTTGGAGCAACCTGGGCTGGGGGGAGGTGGCCCTGCCCGGGGCAGAGTGATCTTTAAGGTCCCTTTGAGCCCAAACCATCCTGTGATTCTATGAGCCTATGAATACCTGTGGCTGCCGCTCCTTCAGCCCCAACGGGCTGTTCTTTGCCTGAGCTGTGAAGAGACCTGCTCTGCATCACTTGCAAGCTGGTTAGTCATGTCACAGTGGCCCATTGGAAAAAAAAAACGGGACTTATGTGTTTTCTCCCTAGCACTGAGGGAGAAATGCTTAGACTAACCCCAGCAGATCCAAACGAGCGGAGTAGGGAAGTGGCCAAGAGCTTGGAAGCAGTTCTGGGCTCCGAGTGGAGCGCAGCCCTGAGCTCAACGCCATGGCAGCTCTCCACATGGAACGTGACGGCTTTGGAGAACTGCACCTCTGTAATCCTCAGTTCCAGGAATGTTCTAGGAAGTGGGCAGAATCCTACTGATTTTGGTGGAAGCTGGAAAAGCCTGATTTCCCCTTGAGATTGCCTGCGGTCTCTCAGAATGCCAGTGTGGCACAACAGCCCACATCCAGTCTGGATGATGTTTAGGGCTAGGAGACCCACTGCCCCCCATTTAACCTGTGCGCTTTCCTCTGTCCCCTTCCCACTCATTCAACCAACCCTTTTTCCCTGCAGCCGGCAGAAAACAGGCTTTTCTAGTTAATACCAAAATAAACATAGTGCTGTCCAACATGGGAGGAAAGAGGGAAGGGGGAGAGGATGGGGCTCAGCTGTAAAAGGAGCACAGTAGGAGAAGGTTGCGTATCTCAGACTAGCGAGTGCTGGAGGTGATGCAGCACAGTGAAATACCAAAGGAATCGGCAGAGCTGGGACGGGACCCGAGTCCTTTTCGAGCTCCTAGGAGCGTTTATTGAGGGATTTCTCTCCTTTTTTACTTGGGCAGAGACACTCTAGGATCAGCGCTGAGCGTCTGGGGTTTGTTCCAGCGCAATTCTTTTTAGTGATGGGGAAAACATAAGCAATTAGAACAGATTCATTTCCCTACTTACAAACAAGAAAATGTAACGGGAATAAAACAGGAAGCAGAAAAAGAGGCTGGTGGGGGTGACAGGTCTTGCAGAAGATGCATACAGTGGAATGGCAGTGTGCGGAAATCGCTAATAATATTCAGGGTGTCTGAATATTCTCTCTGTTCTAGTCCAGGTTTCATCCACTCACTGGGAAAGATTAAAATCAGGCTCTTATATTTGCTTCTTGCCTAATTTGATTCTTTTCCCCAAGCAATACATATACATAATTAAAGAGTTTGAAAAGTGGATTCAGCCTTTACTATGAAGAAGTAAGCCGTGATCCTCTAAAACCCCCTGGCAGAGCTGTTTCAGACAGTCCCAAAGCAGTGGGATTAGATCTAGTTTGAATTTTACTTCTCTCTTTCTCTTGAACGCCCATGCTCATTCACTTCACCGGGCAGCTGGAATCCCGGGCTCCCGGTAGGAGGCTGGCTGCTAAATGAGAATCGGCAAGGAGGGATATTCAGGAGTCCGTAATCAGGCATACGCGAGGTGCTCTGCACCCTGCATATGCCCTCTTCTACCATTCTGGTGATGTGTCTGAGCGCCTTTTTACCTTTGTGAACCTACTGGCCCTCTTTCCCACCGTCCTACTCCGCTGAGCATGACAGCTTTCTCCATTTGGTCTTGATCTGCACACTCTTGTCTAATCTCAACCCAGAAAGACAATATTTCATGCCTCAGTGTTAAAAGCAACAACGATTAATAGAGCATTTCAGAGAACGTGACTTTTCTGGGGTTCCACCCCTCCAGCCATGGATGCTTTAGCCCTCAGACAGGATTCCTTATCCCTGGGATGTCTTCACAAATTGGCCTCCTGGCCCTGCCTGGAAGGAGGTCTGCCTGTTTACACTCTGCTGTAGACCAGGGCTCTTGCAGGCTGGATTGGATTTGGTGGGGCTTTTGAAGTGGAAACAATGCTGCTGTGATGGAGGAGGTTGGCAAACACAGAATGGCCAGACGCGTGGGAGGAGGAAGAGGAATAGGCTGGTCCCATGACTTTGTACCCAAATAATCATCCTGAACTTCAGTGTGCTGTGTTCCCTCCCCCCCCAAAAAAACAGTCCATACCTTTATGTCACCTAGAGTTCACATCCTGATAAAGCAAATGACCTGAAAACACACTGCCTGGGCTCCCTGACGGAGGCAGCGACAAGGTGTGACTCCTTTGGAGAAGACGGAGCTTGATCATCCTGAGCCTTGTGATCAAGGCTGACTGGGAGAAGTCAAGCAGGACAGTGTCCAGCTGCCTTGCTGGGGGCTCTGGCACATTGCTCATCCGGCTCACTGAACTGGCCTCTGCCCATGTTTCTGCCATCTTCCCTTTCCCAGCAGTATCCCCAGGCATCCGGGAGTCAGCTCAGAGGCACCTGGTCCTAACCAGCCTGCAATAAGCTCTGGTGCACCCGTGGAGGAGGAAGGTGTTGGAGGGGTGTGTTGGACAGGAGAGCAGAGCCACTCTCACACCTGGAGACACCAAGTCCCCCGTGCTGAAGCTCAGGCAGGTTGAGTCCAGCCCACACATCTGGTCCTGCCGTGTGTCAGTTCGCCCTTCCAAACCTCACCCCTGTAGCTACAGAGGCCGTTAATGAAGTTACACATATTTGTATAAGGAGAAAAGTTTATCTGTTCCCCGTTGCTTTCCCCCATCCACAGTCACATTTGATCAAACACCGGTTCACTGCGGCAGGTGCTCACAGAGTTTTATGAGCTACATGGGCCTTTCTGCTACACATGCCCACCTTCTTTTGTCTCCACTGGGCAGACAAACCTCTTCCCTGCACACCGAAGGCTGTCAGGAAATTGCTTGTGAGCACAAAGGAAGCATGAAGGACTTTGAAGAATCCAACTGTAGGGGCTGAAATTGTTTAAGAAGGGAGATTAGATAAAATATTTCAGAGCATATGGGACTTCTTGACCACTCTGTTGTTGCCCATCCCCGGCTGTCAGGCCCTGAGCAATCCCAGAAGGAGTTAATAGAGACCTGGGCAGGAGCCAAGAGCTCTTGCCGGAAGCTTATCATCTTCCCCACCAAAATATCTGATGTCTGCGGCTATGGACATGGTATCGTCCTCATAAAACACAACAATAACAACAAAACAAGCACTGCTATTCACAGCTCAGTAACAAGCCATAAAAAAAAAAAAGCGCACTGGAAATGTAAGAGTATTTATTAAAATGGAACCATGTGTTTCACATAGTCCTGTCTTCATAAGCTTGTGCACATCACATTGATGTTTATGTTCTCCTCTGGTGTGTGAGGGGTTTTTTCCATGCCTGTTAGTGATTAGCCGGAGGGAGCCTGAATGAACTCATGTCTCCAGTGAGTAGGACCAGGAAACCCTGCTCAGACTGGGTGATATGCAGCTGCAGGAAAGACACAAACTTCCTGCAGAATGCCCTTGCTTGTGTCCCTGCAGGAACGGCCACGGAAACGCAAGAGACTGGACTGAAAGGAAATGGGGAAAGAGAAAATTCCAGGGTGAAAAAAGAGGAGTCCTCTGGCTCATTGCAGAAAGCGTGAATTCAAGCTCTGGATTAAGACTCTGCCCTGAGATTTCCCCTGAGGCTCGTGTGAATCTGGAGCAGTCCTGTCCAGTGTGGGTTCATCCAGTGAGGCATAGAGATGGCTTGGGCCACTGGCGATGTATATTTATGGCTTAAGCACATGACTCTCGCCTTCTGCTGGGACCCACAGGAGAGTCAGCGGGTCTCTGGGGTCTCCACCACTCATTAGGTGTCCAGAGGAGGGCAACCAAGCTGGTGACAGGGCTGGAAGACGTCCTCTGAGGAGCAGCTGAGGACTCTGGGCTGGTCTCGTTTGCAGAGGAGGATGATGAGGGACGAGCTCATGGCTCCCTGCAGCTTCCTGAGGGGGGGATGTGGAGAGGGAGGTGCTGAGCGCTTCTCCCTGGGATCCGGGGACAGGACACGTGGGAACGGTTCACAGCTGCGCCGGGGGAGGTTCAGACTGGACATTAGGAAGCATCTCTGTACCGAGAGGGTGGTCAAGCACTGGAACAGGCGTCCTGGAGAGGTGGTTGATGCCCCAAGTGTCTCCGTGTTTAAGAGGCACTTGGAGGGTGCCCTTAAGAACGTGTTTTCACTTGTGGTCAGCCCTGAAGTTTGGGTTCTGGGCTTTCTCTTTCCTTCTCTTTTCCTCCTCCTCTGCATAATAGCTCTCCGTGACCCGCAAGAGCCGGGGGCGGTGGCGGCGCAGCTGCTCCAGGGGACAGGAGTTTTGGGTGCAGGGTGATGCTCGGGGCGGGCAGCGTGCGAGGGCAGACGCTGAGCAGCAGCGGCGCCGGGAGCTGCGCTGTGC
>VZSZ01008830.1:0-55752 GCA_013398815.1 Ibidorhyncha struthersii
TTTTTTTTTTTTTTTTAAGCAAACACAACTGACAAAACTGTCAACTCTTTTTATTGTTTTCAACTTATATAAACAGAATTAAGCTGCAGGGAGTCTATTAATAAAGGCCAACACAACAAAACCATTCACAATCTTCAAGGCAGGTTTTAATCTCCCAGAAAAAATCAATTTTATTTAGAATAAACTAGTAGAGAATGGAGATTACTCCAGGGAATTAGTCTTTAAAGTATGATGGAGAAATATAGATTTTCTTTTCTACAAGAGTATGATGTTGCAGTGCATATAAAATGTGCTGTAACAATTACACAAAGACTTCTTTGAAAATTTCAGCCTTATTAACCCTATAGCTTTCTAGAAATAAGTACTTTTGATAAAAAAAAAAAAAAAAAAAAAAAAAAGCATAATTAGAGAGACAAATACCTGGAGGAAAAAGCTTAGAGCCTTGAAAAAGTTCCACTGCACTAATGAACCACTCCACCAAATCCCAGGAGGTAGAAATATATTACGTGTGTCGACTCCAGTGCAGAAGAACTAACCTTGTGCCCTTGCTTTCCATATCTATGGCATCTCCAAACTGTCACAAAGGGATGAACACAGAGGGTGAAGTTATATTAATACAAGTTAAATGACCACCTGGAATACAGCTGCCAAGACCTTCGCTCACAGATGGTGACGCTTTGTCTTGGAGGCTGAACCTTTTCAAACAACCCAAAGAACACAAATTCTGCTTTTGGTTATACCTGTACCAGTCCGCAGCTGAGCGTGTCTTCATCAGCTACGGCAGAGAGAACGAAGCTGTTTTTACTGAACACAGAATTTGATGCATTTTCACTCCAATGTAGCCACTACTGGGTTTTTAACATTTATAGCTTGGAGAAATCAGAATGACTTCGAGTCCTGACACTCTACATTTACTTGTTAACAGGGTCGGTATTTCACTTTTTACCTCTGTTTATATTTCTCTTAACCAGATAAGCGAGACCTGAACTCTGTGCCTGTTATTCCCACTGCAAAAATTTAAAGCACATTCTGATTCACTGAGAAACAAACAGCATGAAGGCTGTACTACTTGCAAAACCGCTTCTCAGCTCTTTACACTCTTTAACTGTCTATGCTCCAAGATCTTCGTCAAGTACCAGTTAAAGCCTTCTCCTAACACTTAATTAGGGAAAATTATAATTTGTGTTTTGCAGAAACTTCAGAGCCACAAGTGCAGTGACAGCTTATGGTCACGTCTGGTTAGAAGGAGAGTTTAGTGGCTGTTGGAGTTCACTTACACTTTCAGAAGATATTTAGCTTGCTTTTTTCAGACAAAGACCCAAGCAACCTAAAAACCCAAGCCTGAATACTTCATGACTCTCAGAAATTGCTTTTTAGCAGTCACAGCCACTTTGGGCAGAAGGCGATCTCATATCCAACCAAGGAGAAAAGTTCAGATCCAGAGCTGAGCAGAATCTTGTAACTTTCCTGTCTTCATTAAATTCAGAAACACTGATGAATACTTAAGAGTTAAAATTTTGCCATTATTGCAAAAGCATTTTTTCTGCTTAGAAGTTGTTACATTCCACCTTTGTTTATACTTTAACTTGAGTTTGCTTCAAAGCAGGTTATTTTCTATATTTGCAGGGAAATTTAATTTTCTAATGGAACTAACCTCTCCATCTGTAGAAAATGCTTGTTGGCCTTACAGGAGCTTTTGCATCAAGGTTACGTTACTAATAATTAAGCTAATCTTGGTGTAAATTACTTGCATTAGAATAAAATGAAGCTGATGTAGATGTGGCTCACAGTTTGAAACCCAGTTCACAGAGGTGTCGCAAATTTGCTTGGGAGGGTTTGATTTGGTGTAAGTATCACTGTGTGGGGGGAAAAAAGCTTGCAAAAGATAGTGCAACATTGTGCTTGTGGGTATGGGTGCATACGTACAGATTTGGGTAGCAGTTAACACTTCTTCCATACACCTACACTTCTGAATGAAGCTGGTAGCAATGCAACAGCTCTGCTCTTAACCACGCGTCAGGGTCTCTGCTTACATTGTCGCCGTAGCGTTTCAACACCGGCCGCCTTCCGTCCTCCTCCTTCATCCCAACTCCCCTATTCTTTGTTGTAGGAAATAACAACCCAGACAACGGCAATGTCTCTTTTCCTTATTGGTAAACATTCTCTGGGCACATCTGCTGTGACGATGATAAGGCAGAGGTCTGCTCTCAAATGGGAAAAACAGAATGTCAGTTTACATAATGGCCAGAAAACAAGAAAAAGAACCTACGCGCTCGAGCAGCAAGCCTGTTTCTATCTTGCTTCATTGTCTTAACAGGATTCTTATTGTGTTTATATTTAGAGACATGGGAAACTGTGCTAGCCATGCTACCCATTGTTACTTAACCTCAAACAACCTATATAATATGCTGTCCATTAAGGAACCTGAATATAGACTCTAATCAAGGTGGCTAAACAAGATATAGGAAAATAAAGCTCAGTGCTTCCTCCTTGTTTGGGAAAAAACAAACAGGAAGGCTCCCTCTGAGACTCACCTCAGCAAAAAGAGTCGGGGGGTTGGGTTTGTTTTTGCAGGCTCACAGAAGATTTTAGCTCTCCATGGTGCACCTGTTTGGCTTTTTCATCATTCACACTGCCCGTAAATGGATAGAAACACTTCAGCAACTTATTTCCCAACTAGGAAACTTTTTTCTTTTCTTTTCTTTTCTTTACTTTTTAGGGACGGTGTTTATTAGAAAAGTGTGTTTAAAAACGACAGTGGAAACCCGACATAACTGAGACAGCGCTGACTGTGACTGGCTGACCCACTGGCAAACTGCTTTCGGTAACACGTTAGTGTGTTGTGCTTGGGTACGCTTGCTTGAATGCCGTATAGCCAACAAAACATTATCAAATACCTTGAATCCACATAACTGATATTAAATTGAATATAATGTTCCTAATGAAAACAGAGCCTTGACTGCTAAGAGTCCATGATTCCAACTCACATACGCCAGCACTGCAGAGGACTAACAGTGGCAACAGGGCCTGAAACTTTGAATGCAAAACCATTTCACACGCAGAAAATATCTACACTGACTACTGGTTAAAAATACAGCAAATTTATTTAAATGGCACCTTTCAGTCTTAGTTTGCCTTCAGGATCTACAATATATGAGCCTTTCAAATCAGCCAAGGATGACAATCCTAAATCCTTTCAAGCTTTACATTGACAGATTTATATAGACAGCTTTTGCCTCTTTCTGTGGTGTTCTATCTCATTACACATAACCATAACATTCAAGATTCCTCAATAATTATTGGGGTTTCATATAGAAATGTTCAAACTATGGACATTCAATTTAACATAACATAACATAACATAATATAACATAACATAACATAATATAACATAACATAACATAACATAACATAACATAACATAACATAACATAACATAACATAACATAACATAACAGTCCCTGCTATACAGCAGAGAGAGAGATTGCAAGCAGAAAGCAGCACAATTCTTTTTCTTTTAATGATTTGGCCCTGATGTATGTAAGGCTGTGAAGATGACCTATCAGATATGCCACGGGCTATGGGACCCCCACACCACAAATGCATCTCTTTTAATAGATAAGAGATCGAAGGCAAGGTTGCCCAGTTGCTATCCTTAGCAAACATATTTCCTTGGTGAACATACTTCTTACTATCTTGTCGTGTCACCCAGTCATCAAACCACGAGATGATTGATGTAAAGATACGGAGAGTGAAAAGGCTGTAGTTCTTTCTTGCCTCTCCTTTCATTTTCCAATACCTCTCCAATCCTCCTGTGCAAAGACCAACAGGAAAGCGGGAGGCACACAAAAGGAACATCAGTCTCCAGGAGGAGCTCAGGGAAAAAGTGATCCCACATTGCTCCTTCCTACACCACATGCCAGGAGAGAACCCTTTCCTGTTATAGTTTCCTTTTTCTACTGCTCAGGTTTCATATGCGTATCATACCCAGTACATCTTGGATTTAGTGCTGGAAATGAAAACAAACTGATTTCTGGGAGAAAGGCCAAAGGCTGGCCTCGTTAGGAATGGCTGCAGGAGGATATCGGTTAGATTTTAGAATCAGACCGTTACTATGACTTCACGTAGTTATCCTCACTGCTTTCTCCCCCACCCTTAGAGTCTCCCTTTTTTTCAGGTGGTGGCACTGCTGCACCATTTGTGGTACTCAGTATAGATTCCTTTGCCAGATTTTGGAGTGTATCTTAACAAGTAATTAGAACAGTTTTCACTAGCTCATGCTGTCGGCTTTCCAGCTCCTGCATGATCCAAATGGCTCTCAGGGGATGTTACATTATGGTTGGTTTGTTATTGTTTGTTCCAGGCCAGTGCCACTAGACAAAAGCATTATAAAACTGGCGAATGGTATTAATCACAATTTCTTAGGTGTCTATGTCTGCAGTGTCCCTATTCTTACTTTCCCATTTTTTTGCTAGGCTTTCATTTTGTTCTGAAAGAACAGTAAGGATCTGATGTACAGAGCACTTCACCATATAAAAGCTCAGCAATAGGCGGAAATATTTGCAAGGTTAAATTAAAAAAGTCTGAGAGAAAAAGAAGCATTGCATTTCAGTGACTCCATCTCTTTGTTAGGAACGACTGGATTAGTATCTGAGAGCTTCCTTGCAGACAGCCAAACTCCCACCAGCTTTGAGTATTTCAAGCCCTTAAATTCAACTGAAGCTTAACTACTTACCCATTGTGTGTCTCCATATCCAACCTGACTTTGGCATACAATGCAGAAGGTCCCCTGCTGTGCACCCCCAAAACAAACCCCTTTGAAAATCATGTTTATTTCAACTCAGTTAATCCTTATCATTTCAAAACTCAAATAATTTTGAAATTCACTGAGATGTACCCCTAACCCTGTGTTCAGAGATAGGTATTCTGTCATATAGGGGGAGGAAAAAAAACAGAGTAAATATAACTCATTTATTCCATTTCTGATCTTACTGATTCCAGGTCCGGTGGGGTTTAAAATCTGTTAATTGAGGCAATAATAAGTAATAATAGCTAATAATAACTTTAGCCTGTTTACCTCCTGAGTCTTTTCAGTTATATGAGGTGGCTATTCAGTATTATAAAAAAGAAGCCCTCCAACTGAAAATCCACCAACGGAAGTGAAGGTCCTCTAAAAATATGAAGAAGAAAGAAGAAACAACCCCTTTCACAGGATGGCTAAAGGCAACTAGACAGTTGTTAAATATGTTTTACATATGAGCCTGGTAGATTATTGACTGATCGAGCAATAATAAGTCTGCATGTACTTAGTGCTTTACATCTTCAAAGTGCTGTGTAAACATTAACTAATTGATCTAGTCAGAAAAACAACTGCTTCCAGTGTATTATCAAGTATGTAGTCACAAGAGAACAAGTTATTAACTAAAGGAAGCAATTTATTTGAAAATCTATTATCATAAATTATACTGATCATTTTTTCTCCTTTTTTAAGTTATTCCCTCTGCAGTCTGATTAATGCCTGGATTAATTTCCTCACGATTTCTGGAAATGTAGTAAGTGCAAACTTAATAGGAAACTGATATAAATGTCGGAGGTAATTGATGCTTTAATGGGCATGAAATCTGGAAAAGTACCCGATCGGAATAGATTCACAATGGCCTTTGTTAAAGCAGTAGGGTAAAAATACCATACTAGGCTCACTTCTTTAGACAACTTTAGTAAATTGTGTACTGTGAATATTCTCTGCTTCCTAAACTTAGAGGGACAAAAGATCTATCAAAGCAATATAGCACTTCTGTCATTAACTCCACACATTATATTATTACCTATCCCTTTTTTTATCAATGTTTTTAAATGATGGCGTTTTCAACTGAATGGATGCATAGAAGATTTTATTTTTTTTAATGATAATAGAAGTTGTTTGTATCACGGCACATCAGAACAAAAGCATTATAGAAGCTGGGGCCATTCTATTTTTTTTTCCCTACTTGGATTGATACAAAAAGTTTCTGGTTTCCTTGGTTTGTCTGTTCTTTTAAACAAGGCCTGATCTGATCTCTGAATCAGGTAAATCCTATTATTCCGTTTCAGTCATGAATACAAAGGAAACATTCCATAATCTGTCCACAAGAATCTAATCCAGGTCTGTTTCTTAATGGAATATGCACACAATGATAACGCATATATTGTGTGTTATCAGGAGGCAAAAATATCTTAATCTGTGAATGCTGCTAGGTGTAAATGCTCTGTTTATCACTACAGCATTCAAAAGCCTCTTTTTTTTAGGAGAAATGAAGTTGGAAAAACACCAGCGAATCTCAGTTTACCACAACAGACTGTAACACTCCTGCGTGCAAAGTCCCTGCCATATATTTAAAGTCAGCTCTCGAGTTCCTTTCCCTCTCTGTTAACACCATGAAGTTTCTGGCTGCTGCACTCGCACTACCCATCCTCACATTAGCTCTTGTGCTAGCCAATAAGTAAAAACCATTGTAATGCTGTCTGGCTTGTAAATGAGAAGAACAATAAGGAAAGTCTGACCCTGACAGCCAGCAGTCCATGGTGATTACAGAGAAAAGGGACTGCATTTTTTACTCTCTTTTTGTTATTGTTATTAAAGTCAGTGTCATCCATCAAGATGCAGAGTTATTTCTGACACAGTTTCAAAGGTCAATTGGTCATGTGCAACGACAAAAGAGATTCATGGAATAATGTACCCAAAAACTGGGGAATGTGCCTTTTCACTTTCTATTGTCATGCCCCTACTCATATTTCAATGCCAGAAATCAACAATGAGAGACATTTGAAAATACCAGTTAAGTAAAGGCGGCAAGTAACTCACTGATGTATAGCTTGAAAGCCATGGAATTCTCCTTCTAAGCTACCATTCTCTTTATTCCAAATATTCAGTCAGTTTTTAGCCAGGAGAAATATTTCATTGGCCTCCCCATGCTACAAAGTGGCAGACATAAAAAGGCTCCTGGTCCTGCTCCAATAAAGCTTAGCAGCAAAACTCTGAGTATATCCTCTCGTGCCACGATTCACTTGGCTGGCAGACTCCCATCTTTTTCCTTCCTTCTAGGAGTTTGCAGATGAATCTTCCCCTGAGTTTTAATTCAGGGGAAATCTTGGGCAAAGCCCGCAGAGGTTTCATCACCATACCTGCCACAGTTCCACAGTAAGAACTGCTGACATCGGTAATAAACGGGTGAAGACTGCATCCAACAACCAGCAGGGCACTGAATGAGAAATTCCACTTTTACCCTCTACTGTGCAATGGCTGCACAAATACAAAGCTGCAACACCTTCTGCCACCCTCATCCATCTCTCCTTGAAAGGAGGGCAGGAATATCAGTGCTTCCCATGTACTAGAGCCAGGCGGAGGAGAATTCTGTACCAGGCATGTGAAGCCTCTACGAGAGGCCCCTAACTCCTGCGCTCCACTCCTTTGTGACAAAGAAACTCGCTGGCTGTTAGTTTCTCAGTGAATAACTTTGGAAACAAGGACTCCTTCTCCTAATGAGTTACAAAGCTGAATTCTCTGGGAATTCAGCGTGATTCAGAGCTATGATCTGTTTCTCTTTTGAACTGATCTATCTATCTACGCCACATATTATATGGGCTTCTCAGGACCCAGGCCCATATAGCACTTGTGATAAATGAAACAGTAGCATTATCTTTCTGAATTTACAGACAGAAATAAGCATATAGGCAGGCTGTACGACGACTGCATTACACACCTGCATGTGGATCGGTACCTTCAGTATTTCCTGTGCAATTTAGCTCATTTCTTTTGATAACAGCTTATTTGCAGGCCACAGATATAATGGAGTCCTCCTGGCGCTCATCATCACTGTTGATCACTTAATTGCAATGTAGTACCATAGAGTGGTATGGAAATTATATGGTGAATAATTACCAAGAAAACAGTGGCATTTGTTTCATTTAATTTTGCAGCTTTACAAAATTTGTCACATAGTAGTTCATAAATTAGGCTTAAACAGGCCCTGTGAGTGGTAACAAAGTGTTTAGTATAAAACATTGTGGTGAATTGCTTCTCACGTCTAACGTTGGCAATATAAAAACCAGAAAGCATATACTGAAGGATGCATTATATCATTAAATTTGGAGTACGACAACCAAGAACAGAAATAAGTTTACACGGAAGGATTTACTTGGAAGTGGATCTAGGAGGCACAAGACAGTTGTAATCTCCCCATTTGTGCTAAAGCTCATAATTCACAGCCACATTGTGTCTTTACCCAGCCCTGATTTACTAAACTAAAATAAACACAAAACTGGTATTTTGAATTGATAATATTATTCAGTTAGATACATTTGGTTTAACAGGAATCAGGAATATATGCATTAGGTCGGTTGTTAACAGTCTGTTTAGTCCCACTTTAGAGTCAATGATGTACCGACAGGCATACATATTGACAAAACTGCTCCCAAAAGTAAAAACATTCATTATTTAACTGTAGAATCAAAGCAGTCATTAAAAAAAATGAGATTCTGAAAAGCTGGAGACGTTTCTATTTTATCTTTGTCAAAGGCTCACTGCATTACCCATTAGCATGGGCAGGCCTTACTTTTTCAAACATTGCACATGTCAGCCTGTCTCTCCCCACAAAACACTAACCTCTCTTTTGAGGAAGAATCCCATCTAAAACACCCCTCAGAGCCCCAAGGGGGTTATTCTTCTTTATTCTCAGGGTTTGCCCTTCCCAGATAAAACCAGTACTGTAAACTCAGCAGGAGATTAAGACAAAGTTCTCAAAACCAATGGCTCAACTATTGTCCCTCTATAGCTTTCAAGTGTGGGCTTGAGATAAGGCACTTCTCCGCAATAATTTTTTTCCTGCTTTTTCATCCTCCCACTGCCAAAGTAGACAAACACACTGGGTTAATGCATTTAATACCCCAATAAGATGCAGGTTAATATACAATATTCAAAAATTACTGTAGAGCAGCTTCAAATTCTATCACCTATTTTCAGAGCTTTGCTAGTGATCACATATTAGAGGTACAAAATTTTAAAACACCATTATAGCCTTCCCAGTCGTTCCCTTAAGTCCCCTGTTACATCGATTCCTTCTATGGAAAACATTTAAAATATTAGTTAAACGATTACTTAATTTTGCCTCTGCAAAAACAGAGAGAATCTGCCCTAAGACACACAGAGAAACTGAGGTATACAATCTCTTTTTTTAACTCCCTGTATCTTTCTCTCCTAGGCAAAGCTCTTCAGTGACAAAACTATCTTTTCTAAAATGCCAGGGATTTGCGGACACTAACAGGTCTTAATGGCCCTGACCCACCTCACCGGGGACCCACTCCCCTGCCCCTGGGCCCAGGGGCTCCATGTCAGTCCAGGCTTTCAGTCCTTGCCTGAACTATTTTGTAGGTATGCTTGCCTCCAGGCTTGCCTCCTGGCTGGACCTGCACGGTCGGCAGCTCGTTTGCTGCATGCGTGCTTCAGATGTCTGTTATAGATTGTCTTTAAGTCCTGCCTTTGGTCTCATCTCCTGGTTGGACTTTGGACCCATGTTGTAGCCTTGTCTCCAGTCCTGTCTCTGCCCCTGTCTCCTTTCATCCCTGCCTGGGCTCCCTGGATGGACCCTGGACCTGGTTTACCACTTGCCTTGTCTGGGGCTGTTGATAGACCCCATTACCAGCTCCTGGCTCTGTCATCATGGCCAGACCCTGTAGGACTGTGCCAGGATCAGTGAGGGTACTGCCACCACAGGGGTCACCCTTGGCACCCTTCCCTTAAGCAGCAGGCTCTTGCTGTTCCCTGACATAAAATGATAATGCATAAAAGTCATCTAATAGCAGTAACAATTATTTAGTTTTCAGTCTTGGAGAAAACTAAACCAGAAACGTGTAGAACTTCCTTGGTTTTCCCCTTTATACAACTGAAGGTGAAATCAATTGTTCTGAAGTCCTGCTCAATCCTCTCAACAAAATGCCTTCTGTTACAAGTGATTAAGACAGATTAGCTCCCATAAATATCATTTCATATGATGTGCTGTAATTATCATAAGCCATAAGTTTAACTAATTTATTTCCAAAAAAAAGGACACTAGTCAGTTACAGTCTTGACGTTTCCATCCACTAATTGTTAAAACTCCTCCAGATGAAAACGAAGAGCTGGAAATTTTCAAGCCCAAAACCTTTCATCAAATGTAGATATTCACTGAAAAAATCACCATGAAAAACAGTCAGGCACTCAGGATGGAACTCTGTAACATGTATGTCTGCTGCTATATGGGGTCCTTCACTTTCTTCTCTGGTCGCACAAGTTGAGAATGGCTGGCAGTTCATATCCAAAGTTTACTTATCTCAGAAAAATAACACTCATATTAACTACAGTACACACATGAATACCCATAGGAGTTGACTCTGTTGACATGTATAGAAAGGCACACGTGTTATTAAGGGCAGAAGCGAATTTTCATGATTGGAAAAGGAGTTAATTTTACCTGCTTAAAGTATGCCAACCATTACATGTCAGCATAATGCTTACAGAAGACAGAGATTTGTCCTAGGATTTGTTTCTTTTCCTTGAAACAACATATTTATGCTGCGCAGAGCACCCTGATGTATGAGGATTTGCATTGTCTTATACAATTTGGAGGAGACAAATGAGAGTCAGGTGTCAAATTTTTGGTAAGCTATGATGTCGTATAGAACATAATTTTTATCATTTATTAGAAGAGTGATTGCTTATGAACACAGTATATCAGCATATATAATCAATGTATATGTGTTGACATATAGATACGCTACTTAGACATTTTTGTGAGCGAAAATGGTAGGCCTCTACCCGTCGGAGAAAATCTGACCTCCATTCAGGCCAGTAGTCTGCATCTGGCACCTCACTGTTCAACGGGAAAAGACTCTTCCCATAAAAGTCACATCCTTCCCCATTATGCACTGTTGTAAAGTTAGTCACCCCACGGATTTTAATGGCATTATCTTTTCATTACATGACCACCTGAGAGCAGAATTTGCTACTGTATGACCTCAGTGTGTCAGTCCGTATTGACAGAGCTACACTGACTGTTTGCCAAACATTAAATTGATTTTTAACATTGTTTTAAAGGCCTATAAGGTTGTGCATAATTTCATAAGTCGTCTATTAAACTGAATTGCTGACTCTAAGCCACTACTATCATTCAATTCTGATCTATTGATCACACAAAAAATGCAGGCTAAAAGTGTGTGCAACACTTTCTATAAATTTCTATATACAAGACACAAAATGCACTGCTGGTCAAGGTTACAAAAGCTAAATGAACATACTTGTCTCGGTCTAAAGACCTCTATTCCTGATAACTTTATCCTCACAGGCAAAAGACAATTTTGTATCACGTAAACACAGTTGTATTATGTTATGTTATGTTATGTTATGTTATGTTATGTTATGTTATGTTATGTTATGTTATGTTATGTTATGTTATGTTATGTTATTAGAAACCACTATGGAATGTCTTTGAATATGTGATCCCTTGTACATCCGAATGCTGAAATATGATGAATTATGTCACACTGATACAGCACAGCTTTTACAGACTGATACCAATTTAAGTAAAAAAGCACCTACATTTCAACTTAAAAGAGAAAAAGGAGATATTCTGCAAGATAATTAGATAATCCCCGCAATATTTTGCTGTCATTTTGTTAATGACATACATACATGGAAAAGACGACCACACATTCACATTCATAACTACTATCATTTTACAATGATTGCCATTGCATTGCGACCCAAAGATCACAAATAGTATTAGAGCATTCCAGACAAGTACAGAATTACTGGAAAGATTAGCAGAGTAAACACTTCCAGCCTTTGCAGGCTTTCTGGCTAAGTTTGTTTAAATAAGAGAGAAGATGGAGACACTAAAAACAAATGGAGAAGTCACAAGCCTGGCAGAACCCCTTTAACTGGACGCTCCCTAGGCTTCCCCAATGTCCATTCAGATTTGCCTAAGCATCAGCAGACGCCTGTTGTTTGGCTGATCTTTTGGACTACAGGTTCTCAGTTTACCATCCCTTATCAGCAATAGGCCCAGGAATCCCAAGCCTGTTTGTTTCAAGTCTATTCTCTCCTGCAGGTTCCCAAGAGCAATTGCCATTTGCAGTTCTAGACAAAATAACACGTGATTACACACATTTCTGAGCTCGGTGTTTTCACCTCTCTGGAATCTTCCTCAGACTTCACTCCGAATCTTTAAGGAATCCTGATCTCTTCCCTCTAAATTGTGACTGCTGCTTAGCGAAGGCTCAGTCCCATGCCTACTGTTGGTGCTCAGCCATGCTCTTTCATTTGTCTCTGTGTCCTCCTTTCCTGTGTTTCATATCTCTGAGATCCCCTTTGCTCAATAACACCCTAATAAATCTCAACAGGTTATTTGTGCCTCCCACCTAGTAACTCATGCAAGTACAATCTCTACCCTTATACTAATTAAAGAATATTTCTGCTATCTGTCTTCATGCTTTGGTATAAACATTCCACTGCAACTCCTTGAGCTTAGGAAATGTTCTCATCTTTGCTGCAGGCAGTCACTATCAGGGACAGAGGGGTCACTGCTCTGCTTTCTGCTATTGCTGAGTCTCTCATCAGACAGCACAACACTGCAGTATCGCACTCTGGGCCAAACTGGTGCCAGCCCTCAGCCAGCAATCCCAGCTCAGAACTGCACTGGGCAGTGCGCAGGCGGCACTTCCCCTCACTGCGCACAACGTGACGGAGTCCAGAGAACGGCCAGATAAACATCAGATACAAACCAGCCAGACCAGGGGTGTCTGGGTAGCCAAAAAGAACTTCCTACATTTCTACTGATTTTTTTTTCTCTTGCTGATTATTTCCTCTAGCCTCCCTCACTTTCACTACACCTCAGCTTTGGTCCTCATACATAGCTGTTAAAATACTCTTCCTCTATCTGTGTCCTTTGCCCAGTTGCCTTCCCTGTACTTTCCACTGTGCAGACTTCTAATGGAGCACACCTAATTTTTCCCTCTCAAAAAATCCATCTTTTTCCCCTTGCCTTCAAATTGTTCCTTCAACTTGTATAACACCTGCCTTGTGTCTATCTTACCTACTTGCTTTGTCTGGTCTTTGGAGCATTTGAATTATGGTTGTCAGCGTGATTGTCATAATAAAAAGTATAAAAATAATAATAAAAGATGTTTTAGTTGCTTATGATAAAGTATTATTCCAACAGACCAAATGAAATGTAACCATCCTATGGTTGTGTTTTACTCCTAAAGAAGACCACAGCTGGGACAATGTGGATAAATGCAGACCCGGTTTGCAATTACAAAAAAAAAGCTGTCAATAACACTCCACAACTGTCACTTTTATTACCCGACTCCCCCTCCCATAACACTACCTCATTTGTAGCCATGGTAAGATGCCAAATTGCTTTATTTCCAAAGTGTATGACTACATTTTTAAAAAATCCTTTGTGTGCAATATATTCCACAGTGCTTAGTCTCATTAGTATTGCCTCAGCATGCATGGATTCATGACCAGCATCCTTATTTCATATGGAGGCATCCTTTAAAGAAATTGAATGCCAGAGGGTCTATACATCAATGTTATGATGCTGTATTTTTCATGAAATCTGTAAATAAGGTCAACAGGATAGGGATATTCCAGATGACAGAATCCCTAATAGTTTTTGAGGAGCAGCCTGTTTCCCTCTAAAAAGTCAATTTGCTTTTGACCCATGCCTATTAAAAAGTGTACTTTGTATAGCAGAGGCAAAGCACAATTCCAGCAGTTTTCATGGCTTTGGGTAAATATTGTTAGGATGATGTATGCAAGCCTAGCTGCCCATAGCTAAACAAGGAAGGTAAATGAGGACTCTGGACCATTGTAAGTGGCATTGTTTGACTCTGTATTTTAGGGTGTCAAACATGATGAATTCATAACTAAGATAGTATGGCATGAGAGAATAAACAGCAGCGTTGGCCTTGTGAAAGCTGTAATTTAGAGAGCCAAGAATACCATTTCTGTTGCTACACACGAAAACTTAAATAGCTTAAGCTTCCTTCAAGATTTTGGACCCAATCCTGATTCCCTTGGAATCACTGACTTCAGCGGATGGAAGGTCAGACTCTATTTCACAATAGAAGGATTTGTAGTTCCTCCTCCCTGCCCCTGTCAGCAGCGTCAGAGCCCATTACAGAAAAATGCATTGAGCTCAGGTCAAAGGTATGAATGGGATCCAGGTCACTAGTCATTGAAAGTCACTACAACTGGGCAACCAAGAAGTAAATTGGGGGGTGAAGCTAGTTCCTGGTGGACAGCTGTCCACTGTAGAGAAATCACCACCCTAACGAGAATGGCAAAACAGGGGAGAAAGAAAAACTAATTGGAAAAGAATACAGAGGTGTGAAATAGAGATATATAGGGAATCAAACGAGGCAGGCAAAACCAGAGTATAAAACCCAATATAATTCATTATAGTTTATGACACAGTAGGGTGGTTCTTCCAACGTCCAACAGCAAGCAGGTCAGATATTCAGGCCAACATCATTATTTGCCTTAGGTAGAATACAGAAAACAAGAAGAGGAAAATTGAATTAACATGAACAAAAATGACCAGAAAGGGACAAAATAAAGTAGATGAGGTTATTTATAACAAGTAGGACGTAGTTCTACAGTCCAGCACTCACCTGCTTTCTGTCCCATTCTTTAAAGCTTTTTGCCAAGAAAGGTTGGACCAGATGATCCTTGAGGTCCCTTCCAACCTCCGATTCTATGATTCTATGAAAGTTCCCACCCTTCTGTCACTGATGGATTTACATCCTGTAAGTGTCCCCAAGGCACAGGACAACAAGTGAGTTAGCATTAATAAGAAAAGTTTGTGTTCCTGTTAATGAATTCTCATTGTATTGATCAGTTGGTCTGTAGCATCTTGAGAAGTGCTTTCTTTCAAGAGACAAATGACCAGCCAGTGGACAACGGATCTTAAAATTATTTTAATCTACGTTTATTTACAGTTCCTTTTGACAATTCTCAGTTTTCCTTTTTTCCATCCCAGTCCAAAACATCTTCCTCCTTAAAACTGACATTGTCTTGTCTCTTTCTTTCAAGACTTTATCTCATGGCTTAGACTCTGTCTGTGAGCCTATCCAAAACTGTTTATGTTCAGTTCCTTTTGTTCTGAGGTGCAGCCACATGTTCCAGGGACCATTCAGGTGGGGAACCCACCTGCTGGGTCTCGGAGCCAGTTTGACTAGCATTTCCTTTCAACAGCAAAGAAGCCACATAATCACTTTGTCACTTTCATGACACTTATTTTACTGCAAAGGACTTTCCCTTCTAGAGAAGCCCCCTAATTCCTTAATTGCTGTCTACTAAAGACCACTTGTTTTGCAGTACTGATTAGCTTAGGAGTTTATATAACCCTCTGCCAGAGGAAGATTTTTATATGAAACGAGCAGAATTTGTTTTACAAGATAAATGTCTCCCCTATACCTTTGGCAGCAATACCTCGTACCTGTCAGTGCAGTCAGCTGAGTCTATTACCACCAACACCAGCAAATGAATATAGTAGCCCAAGCTCAGTCGTCAGTACACTATAGTGGAGAAAGGCACAGAGAGAATGGTTGACCTACAGAGAAACTATTAGTGGCATTAGCAGAAATTAGACACATTAATGGCACCATTAAATCCCTCTGTTTTCAGTGAATTTCAGGATTCCCACTGTGACCTGACTATTCACCCATCCCTTGTTCCCAAGAATCACGTCTCAGGTTTTTATTCATACCTACCATACACTACTTAAGTCTTATAATCTTAGCCAGTCTGCTAAGTAGTTTTACAAAAGAGACAGCAACTTTAAGCAGGGCCTGAAGATATCGTCCCACTTTCTTGTATGACTACTGCTGCTGGTACACCACAATTAAGCAATTTTCCTACAGAATCTTTTCCTACCCAATCTTCCCACTGTGTGGGATATGACGTAGCTTCATATCCAAGAAGGCCATAAAAGTGCCTATTCCATGACTGAGACTTGAAGCCACATCCCTGGACACTTTCTGCATTTTAGCACTGTCATGTAGTATCTCAGTCACCACATTGTAGTTTATGTTTATTAGAGGAATATAGGAATTTGTCCTATTTAGAATACTGCTTCCTGGACCGTCAAACAATTGCTGGGCTGTTATCTGGCAGTCCTTCCAGCTTTTCACCATCTTCTGGGAGAGATTAACTGTCGAGACAATGATAAAAAATAGTCTGTAACTTGTTAATGCTTTTATTCATTTGTAAGTATCAATAGCAAAGGAATGTTGGCAAATACAAGTTTACTCTTGTAAGAGTTTTTGCTGAAGTTAATATTCCCATGGAGTACAAGAATAATGAAGCAGTATCTTCCAAAGTTATGGTGCTGAATGGAGTCAAGAGTCCTGAATCCTACTGTCAGCTCCTCTGCCATATTTTGGACAATTTTCTCAAATAAAATGGAACAAAATTACTTCCTTGAGTCTCATTGTGGGTTTAACAATCCTTTAGCACCTTTTAAAGTTCACGGGCATCTGCAGTTAAGGAGTCCTAAACACTTCTATTATAAGTTGATTGGAATAAACCTGTCTGGGTGTGAAACTCCCAAGCTTTATTTTAAACAAAGCTTTGGATAAAAAGTTGTTATGCAGTTATTAAAGTCAAGTGGAATTCTTTCAAAGAGCTTAATGTGTGACTGATGTGACGGGGTACTCAGCATTTTATCTGTAATCTAGTAAAATAAATAAAAAAAAATCTTTCGTTTGTATGACCTTTTTATGTTCTAACAAAAAAACATTTAAACGTCTTATCCTGATAGTAGTTCAGTCTTTGTTGGCATTTGGCATTAGATCTCTTAATGTACCTCTTGGAGCACTTCCAAAAAAGAAAAGAAGGGGAGAGAGAAAGAAAGCGAGAAAGAGAGAAGAAAGGGGAGAGAGAGAANCTTTCTAAAATAACACAAAATGAACTACAAGGTTTCAGTGGTAAATGCTGAAATATTATAAGCAGTTCAAACGGCTGTGGATTCTTCCCATCTGTCATGGACTGCAACTGAGCGCTATAACAGAAAAGTGATATTAGTTTCAAACTAAAAATAAATCATCAAGCCAAGTCTGTATCTCTAATCCTACCTACACTGACCTACCAATGACCTTCCCATGGCCAGGACAAATCATATTCTATAAAGAATTTGTAAATTCATTCTTCATGCTAGCTCATTTCGGGTCTCCTTGTGGGGGAAAAAATCTCTCAGATACCTCATACTGAACCCACCACATTAATGTTTCAGACATTGGCAATGTTAAGCTTCTCTCCATCACAGTCTAGCCAGACTACTTTCATATTTAAGTTCTCTGAACTTGTCTATTAGGAGTTTACAAGGGCTAAGACATTAGGAGCTAATGCCTATCCCTGAAAGATTCATGTAAACTGAGGGAAAAAGAATGGAATCTCACTCCAGACACAGATAACAAACAGGGAGATATCCTTTCACAGGTGAAAGAGTAAGTGAAAGACAACTTCTGCATACATTTAGCATCCTCTTCCAAGGCCTAAGCAGGTGCACTTACAGGAATAGTAAAATTCACTGAATACCATTACACGAGGCAAGATCAAAGCTGCTTCTCTTTTCCACACAATTGATTCAGGCCAAGCTAGATTAATTTTTGAAGTTAGATTCATCCTGCTATAATCTTTATGTTGAATGACATCCATTATGTATAATCATTCATAAATGAAGATGGTCTGATTAGTTCATATGTTACTTGTTTGGAAAAGACAGCACTAAACAAACCTAGCAACTGGAACCTATCGGTAGAAGAAAACAACAACCTCCTTCTTAATTTAAGAAAAACTCATCAATGGTCCAGAAAAGGGAAGTGAAAAAATGTTCCGCACAGCGGGCTATTACATGAAAACAAAAGTATTTATGCTATATTGCCTTGCATTAAGACATGATTTTTAGAGTGGGAAACAATTAAGTTTCTCACAGATGCCAGCTAAAGTCACAGATATACAGAATATCTGAAAAAAACAGGCTTAAGGTACCTATTGTGCCTGAAAACAGAAGTGCCCAAGACTACGGGCCTTTTAAAAAAAATTCTTTATGTGACAAGGTCCAAGGCCAAACTAGATGTTTGTGTTTGAATCTGGGAAAGAACTCAGGCTTCCCAGATCCCCATCTTAAACAAACGATTTGCCTTTGTTTGCTTCTTCTGAAAATGCTAATTTACACACACAAATTACTAGTGTGCACCTATGTCCATAGATATTTGTGGGAGCAAATTTAGAGATTGCTTTCCCAAAGCTAACCCCTGAATCCAAACTTCTAAGAAAGTCTCCACACAAAAGATATGTTTCTGAATATAAAGAATCACAATTTCTAATCAGTTTCATTGATGTTCAGTGTTTCTGGTTACCATAGTAACCGGCGCACACAATAAATGGTGTTTTGTTTAATCAGTCATGAGAAAGAAGTCTGGGCATGATGAATCAGACTGAATCAGAAACAGTTTCCTTTACTACCCTAATCAAAATAACTTCAGTGTAACTATAGGACAATTCAAATCAGCAAGACAGGATCAGGCCATGAAATTCAGATCTCAACCCTGTTTTCAAACACTCCTCTCAGAAGCTCAGATGAAAGTTTTACTTCTATTTCAAAGACAGGAGTTTATGCAGGACTTTAGTTCGAGGTTCAGATTTTATCTCGCCTATGCTGTAGGCAGTTTGCATCAGGCTAAACTCCACCAGAGAAAATAGATGTTCAGAGCCAAAAAACTCAAAATAATTTCAGGCTCACTTTCTAACTATACATAACTATACATGGAAAAAATACATGAGAAAATAACTCTTTAATGCTAAATAGGGAGAACGTCCCAGACTTAAGAACAATGCAAATAAAATGTCCTTATTCCCAGTTAATGCTTTAAGGCATTGATGGCTGGAGTCTGCTTTGCACCGGTGGAAAAGAAATATAATCAATATATAGTTATACATTTTTAAAGAGGAAAAACAAAAATCATGTAAACTAAAAGGCATTGAGGAAGAGGGGGGTTTCTGATATAGCCATTCTTAGAAAACAAGGATAAAAGTGGCATTCACATGGCTGGCCCTGAACCAGTTGTAGACTTGAAAAGGATTAGCTTTGATGTATAAAGATCAAAAAAACCCCATTTTTTCAGGTAATAAGATCTCTCTCCCATGGATTTCAGTGATATGAACATGTTTTCCATAGCATGGTAATAAAAATAAAACAATGCAATAAAACTACAACTGGGACTAAGTCAGTCACTCTTGAATTCGTAGTGGAAGGTCAAACAAACTTACAGTTGGTGTTCACAGTTTTTAGTGTAACACTTATGCAAAATGAAAAATTATAAAAACAATGTGAGTAATAAGACTTGAAATAATTTTGCGGCTGTGGTGACATCATAACAAGCTTTATCGAGTTGCCTGTGATGTAACCAGAACTGTAACAATTTTTTCCAGAATGTCAGTTTTTAAGGGAGCTTAGGGAACATGGGTGGAGAATGAATATAACGTAAAATTTTTCTTTTTATCTGTTTTCAGTTCCTGCTCAGGCTATACCATGTACTTTGGTCCCTTCTCATTTTAATTGTCCCATGTCTTTCTCTGATCTTCCCTCTTGAAGGCACTGAAAACCCAATCTGAACATTATCGCAGCCATTGCTTTCATCACGTTTTTACAAGTAACTAATTTTTTTTTTTTCAAAACAAGAAAACCCCTTTGTTTAAGCGGGTATTCGATCTTAGGATTTCCAAGTACTGCTAATTTCAATGCCTCACTGCAAACATTTTATAGATAGGTAAGATAAAAACAGAGGCCCCGTGTGAGAGAGTGGTAGAAGTAAGAAAAAGACCCTGCAGTTGTCAGAGTGAGAACCCGTTCCACCCATTGTGTAGAATCTTCCATAGTGGTTTACGAACTTCTATGGATCCTGTCAAGGCAGGACAAGTGGAAGTGAGCGCTATCAAATGCCGTGACAAAGCCAAGGACCGAGGAGAAATAGAAGAGCAGAAAAAATGATTGTGACTGTCACAGTCCATCACATACCTTGTGGATGGCACCTTACTAATCACAGCATATTGAACTGCTTTATTTATATGTATTTGTAATGGGTTGTTTCCAGTGAAGCTACAAATTATGGAAGACTCTGTTCAGCCAGAAAAATGCTAGATATTTGCTGGTTTCTGTCTTTTGCTTAAATCCTGCCATGGCTCCCATTGGTATCAATAGTGTTAAGTGCAGGGAAACACCTGTACGTTTTCTCATTTCATTTCATCTATCCAGTTCAGTTACAGAACCAAATTTCCACTACAGTCTTTGCTTTTTACCTAATTTTCCATCTGAGCTGGCAGAAGATCAAGAAGGTCAAATGATTTGCTCAGGGTCACATAATGAGTCAGAATCTTGAGCCCAGATTAAATCCAGGATACTCCCTGGCTCCAGCACACGGGACTTGTCTACTCAGTAAACCACACAAGTTCCAGCTGTTTTCCCTTCTCACATGAACTGAATATGAGGAAGTTTGTAGACAATCTGTCTTAAGTAGAAATTCAGCTGGCAGCAGGCTTTCTGTAGTCAAGTGCTGGATTTAAAGTGGAGTTAAATCAATATCCAGAACTGGGTGCTAACTATTACTGTTCTTTTCATTTCTTATCCCCTTCAAATATCTGTCCCTTTTCTTTCTTGTGGTTATCCAAGAAACAAGGAAAGGGTTTTAAAAAATCTCTGTTATCACGTGTAATCTCTGAATACAGAAACAAACAAAAAAAAATATTTAACCACAGAACATTTCCTGCAGCCACCGGAGCTCATGCTTTTATTCATTCGGTACCTGGAAAAGCTGTATCACTGTTAGGTAAAATCACAACACAGGAGAAGCCTCAGCTAGCTGAATTACAAGCAAGACTCAATGTTTCAAATAATCACCACAGATACAAATAAAACTTCATGGCAGAGTCAGAGAGCTCATACAGGTTACTCGGGATTCCTGAAGGGGAAAATAAAGAGTATATACAATTTCTATTGTAGTAAGGTGGGAGCATTAGGCAATTACCACTGCAGCTTGAAGGCCCCAATGTCTTGAACATCTTGTCTGAGTTAATAAATCCGAGATTTAATTAGGCAAGGGCAGAAACTTAACTTGCATGGGAGACCGCTATAATACTGAAATAAAAGGAAGATATGGAATCCAATGCTACTTTGCCATCAACGCAAGTTCTGCAGCAGTCTAGAGAACTAAGGCATACTTTATGTAATTAATCAATTACAGTGTTAATTTAAATGAAACATTATTCCTAGTACAAATGCTGCTGAATACCTCTAAGAAAAATATACATGTTACAACACAATGGATGAGGGACTCCTAATCTGTTCATCAGTGGTTCCAGCCTAGGTAATTATTTGAATGCTATACTGGTCACACCTCTATCACTGTTCAATGTCTTACATGGCAATAGTGCCAGGTGATCCTGGAGAGGTTACAGGCACTTCCATCTGATAACAACTATTTCTGTTATGGAATACAATAGTTACGTGTATCCCATAGCAGAAGGTAAGTCTCACTGAGTCCTAGCCGCTAAAAATAGACAGACATTTTGGCCAGTCTAGCTCTTATGCCCTTGACTCTGTCAGACCCTCGCCTTTGATCCTGACAAGCATTCAGTAAATTCTCCTTAAAAAGCTGTCCAAAGGTAAAGACCTAGGAACACTTCAGTACCTACCTATAAGCTGGACTGTCGTTGGCCCTGAATTCATCAGTCCTATCACCACTGTGATGTTCCTGTTACTAACAAAATCCCACATGCAGAAAGCAAACGTGTGGGGGGCCACCCTCAGAGAAGATGCACTTTCCTTTTGAGGAGGTACCTTCCATCCACATTGTAAGTGTTGCTCTCTGCATGATGCTTGGCGTGCATCAGTTTGCTTGGTTGCTTGGTTTCCATCAGTTATGAAACTGCTTCCTGCACGCCGCTAGTGCTGAGATTCTAGACTGCACCACTCAAATACAGACGCGGAAAACCCACAACTAAAAAGAACGCCTCCAGTGCACTAAATATAGATACACCCTATGTGATCCTCCTCTAGGATCAGACCTGAGAGGCTGCTCTTTGTCACCTACCGGCTAGATTATAACAATGCAGTACATTGAGTATGAAGGTGCTGACAATTCAGTGCTAACAATTCAAAATATAGCAACACATATTCTCTGAAACACAGATTGTCATGAATGTATTAAACATGTCCCACCTTGATATCCAGTAGAATGATGAATAAAGTTCCAGACTTTTATTTTAATCATCTGGTGCTCCTCAGTTTGCTAGCAAGATGTATAAATTACTGTATACACCTTTAGGGCAAAGACCATGCTTGATAATTTCATTGCTTAGAAACCTCAGAACTTGATCATAATGAGGACACTTACTCATCTGTACTAGAGTAAGAATATTCCAAATTGCTGACACAGGACTCCGGAATTAATTCCCTCAAGAAGGAAAATGTGCTGTCTTCTCCATGTTTACGATGCTCTTGTCTGACTTTGTATTCTCTAAAGCAAAGACAGATCACTGTGCATACCTATGTGTGTCTGCATCTGTCTTTGTGTTTGTGTATGTATGGATATATGTATATGTTTGCGTATGAAAAGCTTGACAGATGAATTCACTGTGTGCATGCTTTCTCCCAGGGATCACGCTGAGAGAGAAAATGAGCCTTGTGTAACAGACACAATGCACCTGGCTTAATGCACGGTGGGAAGGGCCTCCAGGGATGAGCGTAATACCTGAGTCTCTCTGGAACAAACTCCCACCCCTTCCTCTCATGGAGAATTCTAACACGGTGATATCCTACACCTGCCACCAACACACTCTCCTTTAAAAGTTACAGGATATAGTTCAGCTTTATAGTTTCTTCTAAGTTCACACAAACAAAATGAACTGGTAGGAAAGCTGTTGGACTTTAAAAGTTATGAATATAAAAATATAAAACTCAGATTTGAGGTGACAGTGGCCAACTCAAACATGCACAAAGCTCTCAAATATATAAAATGAATATGATGTAAAAGAAAATGTTAATTTTCTGATTCCCCTCATGGTCATCTGTGACCCAGTTGTTTGTATTAGTACTACTCACACTCTTAGTGCAACATTTGCTTTGACAATCTGAATTTGTCTGAGCTAAAACTCATATCATATTATTATCTGTCAGATAAATTCATTTTTAAAAAGCACAAGAGACACAAGTACACTCATTAGGAGACACTTTGCATTGAACATAGTATCTCAGATGCGAAGAAGGTATACACATTTTGCTCAGGCAAAATAGTTGGCCGTACACAGCTCCTTAGCTGTGATCAGAAACCCTAAATGGAAAGAAAAACAGATGAATACGTACTTTCTTTTGCTGCAGAATTAAAAGTCCTCAGATTTAATAGAAGCTATTCAGAACTCATGCTGAATGAGAAAAGGAAGAGCAAGCCAGTTTTGATTGCACTCCATCTACTATAGTATTACTGACACTCAGGATTTTATTGCACCTAATGTATCTTCATGTTTTTCTTCAGGCCTCAGCTGATGTAATCCTGGGTAAGCATGTGACCTTTTTGGAGGAAAGCTCGCCCGTGTGACTTGGGTGTATCCTGAAGACGCAAAAACAAGAAGTCAAATAAAAAGAACTTCGTAAGTATGGCAGCTTCGAATTCTCATGATTTAAGCAAATCTCATGATGCTTTGAAGGCTGACTTAAGGGCAAGGGAGGAGAAGCTTACATTTGCCGTTGGCAATGCTGCTGTTATTTTAGAAATAATGGCATCAGAACGCTACTTTGAGAAAATCTAGCACACTCAGCCAACGAAGAGGCAAAGTGCCTTGCCTTCCAGAACCTCCAGAACAGCACAAAGTGAACAAATCTCCAGACAAGACCCCTGTGGGGACCCTTTCTCAAAAATGCCATCTGATCTGGCATTTCCACTCTTGCAGAAATGGATCAGGGGAGCTCACACTGACCCATCAGAGTCATTTGTACAGAAACCATGGAGTTTCTTTTTAGAATCAGGGCACAGCATTTCCTATTTCCTCTCTTGGAAGCCCTAGATTTCAGGATAGTTTGGAGCCAGGGACGTCCCTCCACTCTCCCTTCCTCTTCCAGACAGAGGGGATAATACACACACACAGATGGACATCCTTACTTGCAGATATAGAGTATGCAATTAGACCCAAATCATTACTATTTCACCCAAGATTTTACACACAGAATACCCCTTGCCTCCAAATTAAACTTTCATTATTTATGACTTTTTAGATCCAGCTCACAAAATTCAATAGGAGTTTTGTCTGAAAGAAGTTTTCAGTTGTCCTCTAAGTGAAATAATGTAAGTATTTTTAAGCGGCTGAGTTGCGCATCAAGAAACAAGAATTGTAAATAAGGAAGTACTTTGACTAGTGCAGAAGATTGATACAGCACCTGACAGCTTTCATTACGTAAATCTAATTTATTTCAGCAAACAAGTGACTGGAATCATGCATCATTTCTGAACGAGCTGACCCTCAGGTTTACATGGTTGGCTGATACGGGTTTGAAAACAGGAAGCTCCAGCTGTAACATGAGTGACCCAGACAGCACAAAGCTAGACACCAAACTAAGTTGGAAGGCAGGAAGTCAAAGTTCATGCTCATACCACAAACAATACAAAAATAATAAAGTTCCTCTGAGATACATTTGGCAAAGCCAAATGTCATTGTGAGGCATAAAATATAAAAGAACTGATAATATAAATGTTTATAGAAAAACAGGGCAAAGAATTGTTGATAAATTACCAACAGTGTTCCAAAGAGCTAATCCACCCGCATACATTTTCATAAACACTATATGTACACTATAAACTGAACACCAACTCTAACTGGATGCCTAACTCCCCGAGGTTCTGTTAACTAGTTCGTTCAAAAGCCCTGAGCTTTGATTATCTTTATTCTTTGGTTTCCTAAACCTTGATTTTAATTCCCTCTCAGAGCTCCCAGGACACTGCTAGAGTCCCTGCTCCGTCAGACACTTTTTTCTGGCCCTCTGACACTCTCTCGTAAAGCACTTTTTACTTCTCTAGGGACCTGCTTTTCGGCACTTTTGATCTCTAGAGCCTTCCACGGGCTCACAGCAAGTCCTTACAGAGCCCATCCAGAAACATATCACATCCTGTTTGCATCAGAGCTCCCCAACCATTTCCTCAGCAACTGTACGTGGTCTATTGCTGTTACCTTCTGAGCACCCCGTTTCTACACAAACTGTATGTAGACAAGTATATTTGCCTACAGCTGAGTCAAGTTTTCATTTTAGAAACAGAATAAGCCAGTACAGAAGAAAGTCTAACCCCTGACATGGGTGCTAGCTCTGCAAATCAGGAATAATGCTGCTGAAGCAAATGGAGTCCTGAGAGATTTACGTCAGGGCAGCTGGCGGTTGCCAGAGCCATGATCCAGATCTACACAGATCCTTAAAAGCAGGAGCTTGATTCTGCATCATTTTTGCAGCAATTACACTCAAATTTTCCTAATTCCACTCTGCAGGTAATAATGGAAGTTTTTAATTTCATTTTATCTACATTTAACTTCTCTGGGAATATAATTCATCCCTAGACTCCTGCCAAGGTAATCCATCTAATCACCAGCTATGTATTCCAACTTAATTTTATGACTCCTCTGCATCCTTGTGTTCTGTAATCAACTTCCATTTGCTACGATCTGGACCATAGCCCTGTGCTCAAAAATGTGAAAGGTAATTTCTGCCTCTCTCTCCCCAATAATAACTATTATCCTCTTTTTGTCTATAGAGAAAAAAGGGTTCATATCAGCTGCACCCTACATATCCTATATATAAAATACTTTTTCTCTGCAGAACTAAAGGCTCTATAGTCTGCAGACACAGTATTTTCTGAGAAGGTAAGATTTTCATTGTCACACATCCGCAATAGATCACAGCTGATCTAATACTTTATTTTACCATAAAAAACAACATTGGTATTTTCCACAAATCTTGCTTAGAAGACTTTTTCTCTGAAGTTCCTTTTTCATCTTGGTTGCCTCTTTGCTTTCCAACTTCTTCTGTTTATTCCCTTGCCTTCTTTATTGCAAAGAATCTCAAAAAATAGTATACCATATTAAAAGAGTGGCAATCTTTCTAAAATTCTGAACCGAGTCAGTGCTCAGTTTGCACATGTACTAATGACCTACTGAAGCCAAAGGGGCTTCAGCACATACATACACAATATGTCTTGTGGAATTAATTTCTATTTAAGCATGTGGAAAAACTCTCTTAAATTACAACATAAGAGAAAGGGAAAACTTAAACAGGAAAGACTGAAATAAAATACAGAAGTTTTCAAAAATTTTCCTTTTTATTGAATACCTCTTTTCATCTTAGTTTTGGCAATTTCTGTATTAAAAAAAGAAGGTTTTAACATTTGAAACCCTAGAAAAGCACTGTTAATTCACCTGACAGCTGCCAATACTGCAAACCACGTGAATCCAGAAGCTTTCCAAAAGCTTGCTTTCTGCTAATAGTTACAGGATTACACAGAGACCATTATCACATGCCACCATCATTATTAACAATTTTATTCACAATAGGTGTCAAAGCACTTCAAGGTAATGCAAAAACTACAATAATAGTGAGTGAAGTTCCCTTTGTCATCAATATTTTGTAAATGAAAAATTAAGAGGCCCACAGGACAGGGTCTGCAGTTTGAAGATAATCGAGCATTTTGCATTCTGAAGCTTTGTATGCTAACCTTAAGATGATGGACCTATTCCTCAAAGGCAATTTTACTCTCACCATTTACTTACAATTTTGCTAGGACAACTACTGAACCGCATTGTTGTGTGATGCAACAGCACGGTGGAGAAACACAAGGCAGGCAGTAGTCAGCCAGTTTAAAGTGTGAGATAAACTTGTACCTGCATGTGCATTGATCTGTAGCGAAAACACAGATGTTCAAATCTCTGAAAACCAAACACAGTATTCTTAAGTTGGATATCCAAAGACGAGCAATCATTTTAAAGCTCCAAGTACTTCAGGCTGAGCTTAAAACATGAAACAAATTGAAGATCTTGGGACAGAATTTTGTGGCTATCTGTTGCACAGTGTTAAGGTAAAAGAACATGGTGGAAAATATCTCAGTAAAGTATTCAGCACAACTTAGTTTATCCTAATTAAATGCTAGATTTGTATTCTTCAATAAATGTACTTAGTAGAGATCCTATGGTTTCTGTAAAACTTTTCTGATGTGTTTACAGTGCTTTAAACCTTTCTTCCACACAAATCCACTTAAGGTAAAAAAGTCTACAGTCTTTGGGGGGAAAAATGACAAGAATTGTCAAAATGGATAAATGGATCTAATGACAGGTTTATTTTTACTTATTTTTGGTGTTTTTACATTTTGCAACCTAAATTGTGACACAGCTTCAATTTGTTTCCTCACTCAAGTAATTTAGGTTGCAATACTGTTTCCTGAATTTGCAATTTCAATTTGCTCATTCTTCTCCTCAGACTCATCTTTCCTCTTCATAGTGAAGGTTTAGAGAACCAGTCAAATATGCCTTATCTGTGTCCCAGATTATATCAGTGAGAATTAATACAGAATGTTCTGTACCTTACCTGGTTTGGCATAAGGAGATTAGAATTGTTTAGGAAGGGAAAATAACTATTATCCTCCGTGTTTAATTGTGATGAAAGATTACTAAACATCACCTCAGAAAAACAAAAAATAAAAGCTTTTTGCTAGATAAATGAGTTATTCTAAATCTATTCCAGTATTTTCAGCATTTTCTGATCTTGACTTGGTCATTCTAGAGATTGGTACGCACTAAGTGCATAGGACATATAACTCAAATGTATCAACATAACACTGCAAAGAGTGTTGCTTCAGTACTGATAGGTACCCAGATCGTAGATTCTAGACCTACTTGTTATTAAAGTTGTCTTAGAGGTTTGCGGTCATTGCATATAGTACTCTATATGAATATGAAAGTTTGATTTCCTCTCATACACAGGCAGGATGGCTTAGACATAATTCAGTACTATTGTATAGTTAAGGGTAGGGTTTTGCACATATACGTACACACTAAGATACCCCATACAGATAGTGATATCATATAGTAAGATTTATTATCGATCCTCAAGCACGCACATACAGTATGGTTTATTATTTATCCATATACATGCACGTGTATTTACATACACTTACTTTAGACCATTGGCGGCTGTCAGCTTTTGTGATATTTCAAAAAAGCAATTAATATTATTCTGCTATCTCTAATGTACAAACTGTCAAGACAAATCCCATCTCAACAGCAAGTTCATATTTCAAGCCATAAAGTCTGTGGGTGCAGCAGACAACTCTGTCATGCCACTTGCAGTAACTTCTCGTTATAAGCGTTGGGCCATTCAGCGCCAAGAAAATTTCATCTGCGCCCAGTCTTCCCACCTCAACACCCAAGTCCTCTTATCTGCAAACTCCTGTAAGAAAGCCTCAGCCCTGTTGTAGTTGTCCTTCTGTGATACAACACACTTCCCATGCAGGACGCTGCTAACAGGGTTAGACAGCCCCTTTTTTGATTCTTAAGGAAAATCCCGTGCTTTTTTCCGTGAGCCAGCATGATTTGAAACCAGCATCTTCAAACTATAAAAACATGCCTGTCCATCACTTGACCAAATGGAGCAATTCAATAACTAGCAGATGTGCAAACAAGCTCTTAGTGCGTTTTACTGACATGTTCCCCAGTTTCTCAAAATGCTGCTCTCCATGAACTAGGATCACAGAAGTTCTGCTACATATAGCTTGAAGAATAGCGTCAGGCAAAATGTAAATCTTTATACGAGAAAAAAGTGATTTGCGAGAGGCCAGCTATAGGTTTACCTACTCAAAATAATGGGAATAGGTACTTTTCCATGCACTGAACAACAACAGTAGAAGTTTTAGGTGTGCATCTGTATAAATGATGATGAAAATAAAATCTGATGGCATTTTTAATGAATTGAGCAGCTTTGTCCAACTTTTTGACTTATGTAAAAGGAACATATATGCACGACTGAATTTTTTTAAGTTTTTGACCTCAGATATTCTTCCTTATTTTATTTCTCTCTGTATCCTTCCCCATAATGAAATTGTGTAAACATTCAAAAAATAATCTTTGTTAACTACAAAAAACAGCAAAGGTCTTGCTTCTGCTGTTGTACCTGAAATGGAATGGACTATTCCTGGGCATATGTACAGCACAAAGCACACTTCACAGCTGGCTTCAAATCCCAGCAAAGACCACTCGGAAAACAGAGAGAATGTGCAGAAATGTGACGTACTAAGTATTTAACAAAGCTTAGACAGCAGCATATTTTGCTCTGATTTGAGACTGAAATGCTTTCAGTAGACAGAGTTTGGAGCTGCTCTTTCTCAAGGACATGGGGAAGAATTTTTATAAGTTGTTAAATCAGAAGAGCTAAGCTCCCCAGGAATATAGGACAAGATCAGATGTGTCCAACAACTCTTCTTCACATATGCTGTATCCATCAAAGGAAGAGGAGGCCCAACCTACCCAGCAAATGTTTTATATTGAGCTGGAGGGTTCCAAATGTCTCACAACGGTGTCAGATAAACAAAAGGAGACACGAGAAGGTGACAGGGAAGCTCTCACTCAAGTGTTGCTTCTGTTTCGAAGATGAGTGACAGACAACAAATTTTCCCCCATTTAACAACAAAAAGAAATCTCAGACTAGTCATGCTAGACATCTGTGTGAAATATCATTGTTGTGCAAAATCTTTTCTAAGATAAAGCGCACAAATATATTTCGGGTGTAAAGAGAAACCCAATCAAAATAGCATAAATTATGCTTCCAACAGTAACTTTCAATAAGAAAACCAATACTGCAGTAACAACTTTTTAATAAATTCATTAAATATTAAACTTTACTGATCACAGAGATTGCCCACTTATCAATTTAATTTGTTTTCCGCTAGAAATAGTTGTATCAGATAGTTATTGATTGGCCAATGGTAATTTGGGGCACATTTAATAAATGTAATAAATATACATTTAGTTTCCTGCAAAATTACTGTGAAAACAGATAGAATCATAGAATCATAGAATTGTCTAGGTTGGAAGAGACCCTTGGGATCATCGAGTCCAACCATCTACCCTACTCTACAAAGTTCTCCCCTACACCATATCCCCCAACACCACACCTAAACGTCTCTTGAAGCGTGAGATGGCAACATTAAAAGACAAGAGACAACCGGCAGAATATCCATTTTTTTCTGTGATCAATATTGATTTACGATACAGTTGAACAGCTGAAACTGCTGCCTCCTTTACCACAGTTAAAATGGCTTAAAAGCACCAGCCAGGGCCTGTCTCACCATCCCCATGAGGGAGCGGGACAGGCTGGGGGGCAGCTGGGGGCATCCCAGAGCACCCCGCAAGTGTGTGGTGGAGGCAAGGACCAAGGTCAGACGGGGACATCAGCCCACGAGTGGACCTGTCTCAGCGGTGCCCGTGGCTGGGCAGGGCAGGGCAGGGCTGTGGTGGGGCAGGAGGCAGGCACCTTACAGCATCACTGGTGCAAGGACCGATGGCCCTGGGGGGGCTGAAATGGGGTCCTGTGCCGTGGGTGGGGTGGAGGAGGTCACATGGAGGCTGGTAAGGGCCCTTGAGGGCTATTAGTGCCCCCTGTGCTCTGACAGTAAGTCAGTAAGACCTACCTACTGAAATAAAAAAATGCAGTAATTTTCACATCCAACAACAAATTTATATGGCAAAAAGGAGTCAGCATAACCGGACAGACATAACCGTTGTAAGAAGATCCGTTTTGACAGATCTACAGACTGGCATTGGGAAAGTCGCTAAATACACTTCCATGTTTGTTTTCTCATTTTTCAAGTAAATGGATTGAGGGAGAAGTCAGCCTGGGCAGATTCCACAGCCCCATCAGGACCTGGGCATAAACAGGAAGCCTGTAAAAGCTGAAATGAAAGGAATCAAAAAGCTGTTTATATATCACTGAACGAATTAACTTGTTTCTTTTGATGGGTATAACAATTTTCCTAATTTGAAAAATATTCCTAGCACTTCCCTACTATTTTGTCTACTCACTTCAATAAAGCTACTGTAAATTTAAACCCATGTAAGACAGAAATCAGACATTAGTGCAAATGTTCTTGCTCTGTAAATCAGCAAATTTCCCCCTCAACTAGAAGTGAGATTTCACAGTCAATTTAAGCTGATCTAAGACTGCACTGCTCCTGAACAGGGCAATCCAACTTCCTTTTATCTCCAGCTGCGTGTTCCCACCACTTCCCTTGTGTGGGCTCTAGAGATCATACAGCCAAAGGATAAACAAGATCAGCTCACTGATCCTACTGAAAACTAACACTGAAAATACTCAGTTTTCAGCCAGTTTCTAAAGAGTTGAAAACACCCCTTTCAGTGACAATCTACAGTTAACCCTCACATAAATTGTTTATCAAACCCCAGCATTAAAGAGAAAGTGAACTGAAAAAAAATTATTAATAAGGGAGGAAGAATTAAAGATAGTACAAAAAAACTGGCAGTCTGTTAGAGGCAAATGCAGTGTTTTAAAAGAACAATTTTTATTCCAGTTTAGAAAACCCCCTAGTCTTTAGAGATCCTAACGTACAAGAAGTGAACAGTTAAAATGAAACAAATTACAGCAAAACACTCATTTTTGAGAAACGTATTTCAAAGCTACAAACACTTAGCTCACATGAGAAACATAATCCAAGGGAAAAAAGCATCATTAAAATGTTGTAATTTTCCTTTTAATTTTTGTTTACTATTTTCCTTACTTGATTGTTTTAAATTTTTATGCATTTTTAAACTGGCACTGGAGTTTTTAATTTGTAATTTTTTTATCAGGTATTTTTTGCTAACCCTGCTTGTAAAGCAATTAGGAAGATCTTCTTTCCCCTTTTCCAGTCTTTCGTGTTTGTTAGATTTTATCTGCGTGGTTTTGTGATAATAAGCATACTGTTCCTTTCTGATGTTTATTTCTTGCTGCTTCTGGTTTTATCTATCATCTGATGTGTGTTGTAACAAGAGAAAGTGTATCTGTCTTTTATGGCAGCTAAAGATACAGCAATAGAATAATGAGGAAAAAATAGGTTGCTGTAATTAACTTAAACCATTATGAAGAGTTCTGATGTTTACATTAGAGAACAGACAGGTAATATGGATAACTAAGATCATCCTAGATAAAAAGAAATTAATTGATAACACCAAAATATTTGGCTGAGTTCTGAATTTCCAAAAAACATCAAGCTCAGTAGTGTAATCACTGTACTTTTTGGCCCTGTTCTGATGCTTGCATTTTATAAACACACATTTGTTTGATCTAACTCTAGTGCTTGCAAGGATGGTAATCCATCTGATGAGGTCTATATGCAGGTGGTATCCCCCAAAAAAGAGTTATTAAGAGTTTCCAAGTCTCCACATGCAGTCAACAGTAAATAAGGGCATCTATGAGGTCTGCTAAAACAAGATTTTTACTGCAGTCATAATTTTCATGATGTAGGCATACAAATTAAGACAAGTAAATGTCTTTATTACAGGACTTGTGAAAAACAATCAAACAGTAACATTTGGTTGATACAGACCTGAACTCAATTTGAACTGAGGACTTAAAAGCCTTAGACAATCTGTCCCATCACTTATCTCTGTAATATTTCACCTCTTAATGTTCTGTTCTTTTGTAATGTTATTATTAACTGGATTATTAACAATTGCTTGTATGTGTAGCTTTACTTATGTGCATTGATTTGTATTTTTAACACGTTAGCACCCATTCGTACATTAAAAAAATCACCCAGTACACATAGAAGTTCTATGCACAGAGCAGCAGGTATGAGTGGTTCACCATCAGTAAGAGTTGTAAACCTAAACCAGGACATCTATTTAAACAGTAGGTTTTGAATGGTACCCTCCCAAATCAACAGCTGGGAAAAAAAAAAAGATTAGTTTCTTAAGAATGGGCAACAGTCATCTGCACACAAGCAGGTTAAATTATTAAAAATGGGACGAGCATTCTTTTAGGTTGAGTATGGCCAGACTGGGGTTCTTGGAGATTACTCCGTGACTCAGTAAACTCACTAAATGTGACAAGATGCTAAAATACTAATGGTTTCTATTCTGACCTTTTCTACTCTTTATCTTTTTGTCTGTTTTTTTTATCATGTAACCTCTTAGGGAAGGAAATATTGCCTTCTTTTATGTTGGGAAATTGCCCAGAACATTGCAGACACTACCCAAACAAGGAGTAACTATAATAATAACAAAAATAGGAGGAGGAGGAGGTTTACTTGACCCCATACCAGCAGACCCCTAAAGACTCCTATCAAACTCAATGGAATTGTACCCTGGCTTATTGCTTAAGTAAAATTGCCCACAGTTAATTGCACCAATATAATTAATGCTATCAAAATTTAAAACATAAAAGATTGCTATGTGATCAAGAAATAACTGAACTTATTTTTGGAGAGCGTCACATATGATAGTTAATGTAGTCACTTAAAAATATATAAATAGGTACCTTTTGCCTTGTCCTGAGATGGAGTTAAAGAAATCTAGAGTTTCCTCTCAGTTCTGCTCCTGACTTCATAATCTTCAATATGACACTGTTAGGTAAATCTCTGTGCCTCTGTCTCATAATCTGTAAAACAGAGATAACAGTTTTCTTCTCAGAGCATTCGGATATATAGAAATAAAATGCTACATAAGAGTTCAATACCATTAATACACTTTTCCTCTACTGAATAAGGTCTCAAAGCAAAATCTTTCCCTTTGATCTTGTTTGCTGCAACATGCCCTCTGCCAGTCCTCAACAACACATTTTAAGTAGTGTATGATAAAAAGGTCAATGTAATGAAATAAACTCTGCAAATACCTCATTTTCCCTAGATTTAATTATGATTAATCTTCTCTACTGTGATAACATTTTTTAACCTTTATAATTTTACAAAATGCTTGTAACAGATTCTGTTAGTCCCTCATATTTCATTCTATGTAGTTCCATTTATCTCCCATCTATGAAATACAGAGCAAGCATGACATTTCATATTTTAGAAACTTGCAGTATTACACAAGGAACACCACCTTCCTGTATCATTAATACCAACATTATGATTCAGACCCATGGCTTCTAAGTCTTTCTTTTAGGTTAATTTATTGCAGTAATAAACCAATTTCTGTGCTTGCTTCTAGTATTTTATACAACAGTGTAAAGATTTGAAAAGTATAATATCGATACTTCAGTTATTCTTAAAATTCTGTTAATACTTCCATGGTCTTACATACGTGATTTTGCCATCAGCTATGAAAACATCAGCCTTGTTGATTCTGTATCATAGAGTAAAACAATCTATTTTGTATAGTTATCAGAACCTCTCCTCGTTAATTAAGAGGGATCTTGCGATATGTTACACAGAAAATGAATATTATAAAAGAACACAGTTTCTACAGAAAAAAAAAGCTGTAAGTGTATAAGCTGTAAGTGTAAGCTGTAAGTATATAAAGAGAGAATATGTATTGAATAAGCAACTGCTCTTGAAAACACTGTAATAAATCAGCAACTAGATGCAGTGATATCTTTGGCCAAGACTGTATTTGCAGCTCTGTTACTGCTCTGTGGATGTGTCTCACCTCCTGCTAGCCAGAGAACTTTTCTTGGGCAAAGCTGTCTTCTTAGTTCAGCAGTTAGGCCTGGTTTTGGTTTAGGTCCTGGGAAGAAGAGATTTGACTGCACATGACTGTTTCTCCCACTAGCCAGCTTTCAGTTTCATTTCTTACTCTGGACAGTACTAGTAAACAAATTTTAAAAATTGCCATAAACTGAGTTTTTGTTCATTTTGAGTCACTTGTTATATTTGATAGTTTTCTCACTTAAAAATGCTAAAATTTCAAGCATGTCTCAGATAATACAACACTATTGTTAACAATTCTAAATGCCCATATGCACAAAATTTGAGAACAAGTTTCTCACATCAGATCAAAATCACTGAAAGCTTCTCCACTTCAGTTGGCACTGGCTCAGACTATGTTATGCAAGGATTTAAGCTTTTGAAATACCATTTTTTCTTCCAAATTGTGACCTTATAGGACAATCAAGACTGGTAGCATTCATGATAATAATAAATGCAATTCTGAAGCCTTTAGTTAAGGAAATATAGTTGAATCCAGAATTACTTACTTTGTGTTGAGCATGTTCAGTGGCAATTTTGCCTCAGTAAAGCTATCAAAAGTGGCTTAAAAAGCTGATTTTAAAAATGGAAGAAATCAGTGGAGTTTCGTTCCCCGAAAGTCTCTTTAAATAGAAGGTTTGATTAAGTGAAAGTTAGTTAATGACTGCAAAAAAATATCTTTCAAGAAAATACTGAGTCCATGATGAGATAACCTGGCAAGATCCTGAGAAATTTAACCTATGGAAAACTCAAACAAAGGCCTATGGATGGATCAAGATTTCTCAATCATTCCAGTATCACAGAAAACAAAAGCAAAACTACTAGTGAAGGAGACTTTTGAAAGGCACTTGAACTCTTCTTTAAAGGTAAGCTAGAGAATTATTGTTTTGTTTGACAAACGTTCCAAAACATGTATTTTATCCATGTCTTCTAAGACAAGAAATAAACGTGTTCGATGTACAGTGTACAGGCCATTTGACTACCAGGGAATCTTGCTGCTTTTCTTGGTAGCCTATTTGTCTCCACACATTACTAATTTAAGAACAGTTTGTATTTGTGTATCTATCTGTGGACACAATCCCAGTTGCTCCTTGGGAAATGTTCTGGGGAAATGTTCTGGCAAAGAGACTGCAGGACCAGTTTAGAAATGAAATTTTAAAATGCAGATGAAGAGCTGGAAACTGTTTTACAAATGAAATTATTCTTTAGTAGTGTGAAACTTGTGTTAAAGGATATTTATAAGCACAATACAATACAAATACAAATAATACATTTCTATTAAGACAAAGCTAGTCCACAGATACAAGTATAAAAGCACGTTGCCCTAAAAAAACTAGCAGCAGTTCCTGGGACTTAAATCCCATAGGCATACTCTCTTTGAGCACAGTTAATGCATAGAAGACTGTACCTTTTTGCACTGCTTTAATGTTTAAGGCTGTTGCAAACAACTGAATTAAATATATTTGCATCAAAAACGTATTAAAAATAATTCTAAGTTTGTAAATCCAAGCACTCAGAATTTACAAAATGACAGAGAATGGAAGAAATCTAGAAAATAAAGATTTCTCATCATATTGGATTTGTTTCTAATCCCATCCTCCCATCCATTGTACTCCCCTCCTATCCATAAAAAAGAATATATCTAAAATTTATGGGAACATCTATAACCTTAAGGTCATCATATAGAAATGCCATTACGTGGAGCCTTGTAAAAATGTTGTCAGCAGTACCTTTACTGTACTCTATAGCTGCCATTTCGGCCTGTCCCTTCTGCAATTAATAGTCACAGTAATAAGATTCTGAAGTTTAAATCTCTTTAAAGGAGAAAAGCTGCTTTTTCATCCCTTTCTCAAAGCGTACAATATGATTGGCAAAGTATCAGGAATAATAAGACAACCGGTTGACGTAAACCCCAGGAGGAACAGAGCAGCTTTTGTTCTGAGCTCTCATCAAAATCTTGGAAATCTTGCAATAGGAAATGTTGCTGGAATGTAGGTTCTTATTCAGACTTCTTACGTGTTAGGCCTGCAATATCTGAAATCTCTTACCTGCTTCAGTAATTCTTGTACACCATTCCGTTTGCTGCCTGTAGCTGAAACAGCTATACAGTTAACTATTTAAATTTTTTGTGACACAAAAAGTATATATTTCATTCTCTATTAATGCATCATTATTCTTGCTGACCCACTGGAACTACTAGCCATTCTGATTGTTAATGCAATAATTGTTATAAAGTATGCAATAAATGATGCAATCATGAACACTGTGGCTCACAGAACAAATGCCTTAAAAAGAAAGCATAACTTAAAGCACTGTACACATGAAGACTGTACTTCCTAGACTGTATGTCAAATGTAATATTAAATGTAAAAAAAGCGCCTTGTGTAAATTAAACATGAAGGTTGTAAAGTCAACATTACCAAGTCAGAAAAAGGAAAACTTATGGTTCAAAAAGCTACACTATATCCAGCACATAGACAAGCTGAGTTATCTTAAGCATTTAAAAAAATATATGATAATGACTTCACAAGAAAAGAAACAGAAAATAAAACCATATGATTGGTCCTAGACCCCCAAGCATTTGCAGCAAACAGAAGATTTCAGTAGGTATACCGATGTTTTTGTAAAACTCCGACTTTTAAAAAAGTTTTCAGTTATGTAAAGATCAGTGTCACCCCTTGAATTTAATTTCTTCTTTTTTAAATAAGAGAGAAAAAACTAAGGATTTACTTGTGGAGCTTGCATTAGTTGTACAGCTTGCTGCGCAAGTACTCTCACCAGATCTGTTTTTAAGTGTGCATTGTCATGTAATTCAAGTTCTCTGGACTTGAGTTCCTTCCTTCTAATCAATCTAGTAGCTTAAAGGAGAGCACCCACTCCATAGAAACTACCTGAACTGCTGTGCCTTCATTCACACTGCATCTGCTTATGCATGATGCTAAGATTTCTGGGGACATACCTCACAGTGGTTTGTGTGAGACTGTGTATGCTGCTTACAACCAGACTGAAGGAACTCTTAACTAAAGTACCAAACCATTCAGGTTGCACGCAAAGTTAATGAAAGCACTAGTTATAATTCTAGTTAGCTTTGCAATATATATTCATCACTGAAATTCTGCAGGAACCCAAGCAAATGGATCAATTAAGCCATTCACCTCTTCTGTAGTCTCCATGAAAGTAAAGAAGAAGCTAGAGCTCAAAATAGCTGCTATGACCATACAGATATGTAATGTGGTTCAAAGCATTCCTAGGCAAGAGTGTGTCAGGAAGGCATTATACAGTGAGAAGACTGAGCTGGATGTGTTCCCATTAGGAAGCAGATTGGTTTTGACTAGATGCTTCTTATGCCTTTGAAAAACAGAGGCAAAAAAAAAAAGCAGCTTTTTGGAAAGAGGAAATGTTATTTGAGCAAAGATTTCTCTGACAGAGAATTGATTGTATGAAATTTGTTTCTATTATTGTTCAGAGAAAAAAAAAAAAAGAATATTTTTAATATAAATTACACCGAGAAATACTCAGCTCAAGGGGTAAGTCCAAATCAGCTTTCATGTAAAGTCAAAAGCAAACCCAGGAAAGCCTTGAGGTAAGAACCAGAAAAGGTACCAGAGTAGTGTGCAGGAGGTTTGGGATCAATTGATGTCACCAACTGCCTTTTGATATGTCAATGAACAAAAGATACTCCCTAAGAACCACAGAAACTGGGGTTCCATCTGTGGCAGGCTGATGTCATTTTCAGACCTCCTTTTAGCAAGACAATAGATTAAAGTTATGTTAAAGATCAGAATTATTAGTTAGTACCTTTATAAAACACAATATATTACCTGTGTTCTTGTAAGAAGTTACTCCTTTTTTTCCATTTTAACTTTGAGCTCTTATTTCCAATTTGAGTCACAATCTCTTAAGTCAGAAACATAAGGTATGAGCCATCCCTCCGGACTGGTCATTTGCTGTATTCAAGTCGCAGAGTGTTCATAAAATGGTCACTGGTCGCATGTGGTGTGAGCTTTCAGATAAGTAACTCTCCATTACAGAAGATGCTTATAAACGTGACACTCCAGTGTGTTCTTACAGACCTCTGAGGGATACAAACACGGGAACGTCACAAACAGAAGAAAACTTTAGTGGGTCCCAGCTCTATATAAAAATCCATTTAACAATATACATGTATTTACTATTTACTGAACGTTTAGAAAACATTTTGGTATAACATCTGTAGTTCCTTCTGCTTTCAGAATGAAATGTGAAGTTGGAGGGGATTTCACAGGATGGAGGACTGAGGGGGAGGAACAGGGGATTTTATTGTGGAGCTGCAGTGTTGAGTAGTCAGTGGTAGGTGGATACTGCTTTGCAGAGAAATCATGCCAACTATAGCAAGAGGAAAAGGAAAATTACTCAAAAACTCGATTTCACTCCTTTGTTTTCATTCTATTCGCCCGTACTTGTACCTGCAACACCGATTCACTGATTTCAGCTTTCTAGTTATTTTAGAAGTGTTACAGTGATGCCAACTGATATAGCCAAGAGCTTCCAGTTAAACAGAGAGCGGGACATTGTATAAATAAAAGTCAGTTAAACAGTTCCCCAAATTAACTGGTGCTGTGTAGCCCAAGGCTATAAAAAATCTTGACTGGGCCAGCAAACTTTCAAGCCTGCATCCTGCCTATCTTCCTGCCCTAGGCAGCCTTTGTATAGGGCTCATTGTTACACAAAGCAGCTTCTTCAGCAAAGGAATCACTTCAGGAATTTAAGCCTTACTCAGGGAGATTATCAGAAGTCATTGTTTTGATGTTTCTTAATTTTCGGGGTTTAAGAGAAGAGATGCTAACCCGTGGTCCAGTTCATTAAACTACATTCTGAATTCATTGCTGCTCATGTCAAGATAATTTACTATAAAGAGTAAAATGGAGTTTTACAGAGTATGTTAATTCATGCACTGAAAGTTTCCCAAGACCACGTACCCTCTGTTTAAATATAATCTCTTCTGCACTTAGTACTCATTGAGCATTCGAAATATCACCATAAATACCTAAAGATCTGAATATTAGTTGATACTCAATATTTATTTGAAGTATTTTGTTACCCTGTACTTAATTAATCGCAATATATCAGAACTAGTTACAGTTTTCAGGTCAGTGAATTAGAAGTCAAGATTCCTGCCTGTTTTCCCTGATTGCTCGCTGCCTCTGGGAAATAAGCGTTAAAGTTGCACATAGCAGTTACCCTGGATGACTGACATACATTTCTAAATTTCTGTGTCAATTTATGCCAGTCGAAAATCCTCACTCTGCAAAGCCCTGCTCTGTTTATTGGTCCTCGTTATTTTTGAATTCATTGATATTTTTGAGGGAATATCCCATGTTTCTTTTTAATGAGAAGCCTCAGAATTTTTTCCTAACCAACTGATAGGTAACCCGCTTTGCAGACAACTGTAGATAGGCACTATTAATACTGAAGTCGTTCATTTTGGATGTATACTGCAAAAAAGGGAGTTTCTGCCTAAGCTACAAATTTATCCCCCCCTAGTGTGTTAACTTAGTCCAGGCAAACGCTCCTTCTAACCACAAATGAAGACATTTCTATTTGGATTGAAGAGATTCTATACTAAAACCAAAATACAAACCTAGGTAAAAAGTGGAGTATGTCCTATCTATGAATTTATGGCTAGTAAAACCTTTTCTACCTTGATCAGTAAAAGAATTGTTCTTCATCAGTTCATGAGAACGTCACTATAGAAATTCGTAGACGAATGATCTGAGTAGTCCCGATTTTCTGTGCCTACATGTGTAATCAATGTTCAGAAGCATATTTCATTAAATCTTCAAACCAGTGCAAACCACTGGAAGACCATCATCATCTGCATATTCAGTCCTCTTCATTCCTCTCATGGGCAGCATTCAGTTAGGTTAAATTATTTGTTCTCCATGTCCAAAACTCTCCTTCAGTATCTTTTAAATGAGGAACCATTTCATGTTGTGTGATCTCAACTTCCCTTGATGACAGCTCTATCCTACTGGAACTATGAAACTGTCAACATCAAGAGCAAAATTTAGGTGTGCAGAAGACAGAAATGGCTCAGCAGCTCTCCCACAAACTCTTTCAATAGAGGTCAACAACCTCAGCATCTATGGGGAAAACTGCAAAACTCAATATTTCCATCAAACAGCCCAAAACAATATGGCTCAAAGTTTCTTGCTGGCTGGAAGTAAAAGAAAAATATTTTGTACGCATTACAGTTTCAGAAAATGAGTAGGTAGTGCCATGACAGATACGGAATAAGACAACAGATCACCTTGATTTAGTAGAGGTAAAAGGTGTGCATGGGTCAGTCTTTTGGGGAGTAATGCCTTGTAGTAAACGTGAGGTTATATAATGCAACTTTGCACCTGTGACAGAAGGCCAAGCAGGCCACACTAATAGTTCCTCCTCCATTCCTAGGCACACTATTGTCGCAGTCAATGTAAGGTAATTTGAGGTCACCTTTATCGACGGATCAAAGCCAAAGTTGTTTGGTTTTGCTTTTTTTTAAAAAAAAACAAACCAACAACCTAACTTAAGAGACGTTAACTTGTCATGCATATTTCCTAACCCAAACCGTATGATATGAGATCATCTAATATTCAAGGTTTTCTCGGATTCAAGTACACACACCAGTATCTTCTTTTTAAAAAGCATTAAGCTGATACAGTGGCAGTTAAATGGCTTGCCTGGAGTCATCCAGCGAATGAAAGGTAGAGCCATTAATAAAACTCTGGAGTCCCAACTGACAGGTTCTCTGTAGCAAGGATTGGAGTGTAGTTCCTCTCTAGGTAAATTAAAATGTTGTGGTTTATGTCAATAGAAATATGGGAATTTCCACACTGCATTAAACCCTAGCACATATTATGCAGTATCCTTCATTTGACAGTGGCCAGCAGTAAAAAAAGCAGCTCCCTCCCCCACACGCAGCTGATAAATGTTTTGCTTTCTCCCCCCATGCCAGACACTGTATTTTCCATGGATCTCTAAAAATGCATTTTCACATTACTGGTAAGAAGACCTAATGACTTGTCCCACTAATGTCAGTCTTGATCCTAGCAATATAATCCCACCTCTTCCCTTGTATGGGCTCCAATTCCACAATGAACCAATTTAGGGAACTAAAACATCAGAAAATTAACCCTGCCAGAAAAAAAAAAAAAAGTGAACAGTCATCTATTCCTTTTCCTCCTGAAACTTACTGCTCTGGAAGCAGATATTACTGATTGTAACAGCTCTGGATATATAAAATATTCATAAAAGCATCTTCTCCTTTCTGGAATCCCTGCACATTTTTAGCTTCAGTGATCTGAAAACTGTAGGAGCACACACAACACGTCTGGCCACTGACCACTGACCTCCCCCTGCTACTGGTACTCAGGCACACCAGCTGTGTGGTTTCCTCAGCCAAAGGAGCAATAGGTCACCACTATTTTAAGTTCATTGACTGACCCCTTATTTTAGTCTTGCAAAATTAGAAGACAATAAGCTCCTCCTCTGTTTTCTCTAAGCCACTCATTATTTTATAGTTTACCCCCCTGTTATTCACGTCTGTACAAAACCTAAGAGGGTCAGTCTTTTTTCCCCGTGCCCTTGCCCTGAAACAAGTCTCATTACCCAGTCCTGGGTACCTCCCCTGACAGGACAACCAAAGATTTCAAAATGCACCTCATTTACTCTTAGCATTTTCACTCATTTTCATAAATGCAAATGCGCGCTCCAAGAGTTTGATTCTGTATCACTGTCCTGTTTATGAGTTAACTTAATTTCATGCAAAGTTGATACAAAACATAACTATTCTTATGAAATAGTATTTTACATCTGTTCTTTACTGATATAAATGACAGTGTCAAGTAAACTGGAAAAGAAAATCCAACCTAGAAAAATACAAGCATATTAATTAAAACATACTGTCTGTCCCTTACTAAATTATACATTTCGAAATCTTTTAGAAGCATGCCTTTTCAAATAACTCGGGGGATTTGCAGTTGCCTACCAAGCTTTTCATTTCTAGGTCACTTGTTAAATCTACCCCAGGTCAGCACTGACTGAAAATTATTACTGTCTGGCAGCTGTTTTGTAGTCTACACAAAATGAATTAGTGGTTTCATTCCACTTCCTAATGGACAAGTAGCCCCATCTTACACTTCAACCTAAATGACACCCTATTGACTACTGCAGGGAAAGAACTAAATAAACTCTTTTTATTCTGTAGGTAGGTCCTCATGGTTAGGAATGAGACTGGTGCGACCCTCAGGGCTATTATAGCACTACTCTACAAAAAAGAAAGCCCTCCATCTATGGTATTCCTGTAATTGGAACAGAAAAAATGCTATTTTGGTGAGCTGTTTGGGTGATTATTTTGGTCCTTGGAGGATCTTTGTCATGTGGTTCAGTGGGCACTATACTACAGGTTGTCCGCTGTTACAGTTCAAAAGAGAGTTGTCCCCTCCGCATCATTGTACAATTCAAAGGTCAGAGAATGTGTGTATATACGTGTGTGTGTGTGTGTATTTGCGTATGCATGCAAGAAACCAGAGGAATAAGCCACAAAGGTTTCCTGTTTAATAGTAGTAGAAAGAAAATTGCTATTTGATAGAGATAAAAATACATTTAAAATGTTTTAATAACAACATGGTGGGCAAACAGATAAAGAGATTTGCTATTTAACAGCAAGAGATGGAAATTATAACGCGATCCATATTTGACTTCCACTCGCTCTCTACTTGCACTAGGAATAAAACAGGTTTTCCTGTCTTGAAAGGCCCCAGTCTTAAACTTTCACAGGCATCACGTTCCTTTCTTTTTTAGAGTAGACACAAGCACAAACGCACCAACATGTATTATTAAAGAACTTTGTGTCTATCTATTTGTATTTAAAATATTTCACACAGAAATAAAGTTTAAGTAAGTCCATTATTTGCTCTACTTTCTCTTGTCTTTTTTCCTTGGATGATAAATAACTTTCTGTGAACCTGGTACTATCCCTGTCCTTACTGAGCTAGGACAAATTTCCCCTAAGGTCCCCATTTTCCTCTGCGTTTTCATTTGTCATTCTGCTCAGCCTGCAGCAATTCAAACAGACCTGCTCCTTGACTGGGAAATCTTCACCTCTTCCTATCCACCAGGATAAGGTTGCTTTTCTATGGCTTTGCGACAACTGAAAATAAAAAAGAGGGACTATCAACTTCATCTGTCACCATCTTTTCATGGTCTTGTCGCTCAGTGACCTTACTGTCTCTGTTCCTATTTGTTTGCTTCTTCTGAACTTATTGTTCATCTTTCCTTCTTTGCTACTCCTCACTCTCTTCACCGTTTAATGTAACTTTTCCCAAAGCTGCCTTCATTCCACAAATAAAAAGCTATTAACTTCAAGGTGATGTCTCCACCTTGACAACACCACCAGGATCCAGGTTGCGGTTGACTCCATACTCCTTTCATAATTTACCACATTACTTTTTTGAAAACCCAGATGCATAAATTAGACTGGCTCCTAGGGAGATTATATTTCTGCTATTAGCACTTGCAAGTAAGTAATCAAGCCGATACTGATCCTTCTGTTATTTCATGTATGATATTTTCCGTTGGACAAGCTATTCTGGGATGATTGTACGTAGGACTTTATTTCATTATTACATGTACAGGCATTGTAGATACAGTCTTATTTTTGCATGTTTCCCTTTTATCCTTTACCACTAAGTTAACTGCCTTTTTGGTTTTATTCTGTGGGCCCTGCTTACAAGCTCTCTCTCTGAGAAGGAATTTACCTGTATGGAAAGTGGTTCCCATGTAATGAATATTACAAAGAATCACAGGCAGGCTTGGCAGTGTTTTGTTACCCAGAACTAAGAGTCTTTTTAGGGACTTTAGAACAAAGACTAGGCATAAGGCCAGTTAAACACTCACTGCCATTTCTTGTCCATCTGTCCCTGACTGGAGTGTGAGAAGTTGCACAAGTTTTGCTTTGCAATCAACTAGACATTATATAGGAGTAGAAGACAACATGTTGTTCTTTATTGCAATTCTTCTATTTCGTTGTTTACATCCAATTTATAAGAACAGACACAAACACACATTCAAATTCTACAGAGCATTTAATATGAAAAGACATTCTGGTAGCATCCAAGCTACAATTCCAATAATTAACAAAACCAACTTTCCAATGGATTTGTGATTGTGGTTATATTCCCTAATGTCTAACATAATGCACCCAAAGTATTTGCTGTTTAGACTGCAGCCCTTTGCTCAGTGGGGCTCTAATTTAAAAATTGAAGTCTAAGAACAATTAAACTTTGCTTTTACTGTTTCAGGCACTGACCTCCTCCTAACCCCTAGATTTTGGCTCTGTATGTTTACATTTTGCTTTTACTTGCCCCTTCTTGCCTTTGATTGCTACCTTTCCTATAGGAAACCACCTTCCACTGGCAATAAGACAGACAGATGATGAAAAGGCTCTTCTGTCTCCTTGTTCATAAGATTTGAACTGCTTGTGTTTGACTAGTGTCAAAGACTAACACTTTGGTTATGGCCGGCTGTTCTCGAATCTTCTCTACAATAGTCATTCTTACACAGACAGGGACTACTGAATTAATGATTTTGATTGTTTTTTTGTGATAAATAGAAGTACAGAACATGACTGATTTTATATGTTACTCTAAGGTCCGTATTTTCAAAGTACAAATACTTACACTTGACGCAAGCAGTACAGTTGCTGTATTGGTCAACAGAGACTTGCACACCAGCTCTGGCATAGATTCATGGCTTGGACACTAAAATCTGACATTTGTGGCTGAAAATTGCTTCTCTCTTAGAGCAAAATCAGGATTTTATGAACTACTCAATACTACTTTGTCTTTAGGCACCAGAAGGGTACTTTCTCAGCAGTTATTTCCATCTCACATAAAATTGATCTTGCTACCCTAATAGCACCTGAAATCCTAAAGAAAGGGACATAAACTCTTGTATTTAACAAAAATGTGTAGTATAGCAGTTACACAAAATATGTGGATACTGTGATCATCGGGTATGTGATATTTTAACTTTCACAGACATTGCAGCTATCAAAGGAACAGAATTTGAGATCAGAACCTCGGATAATGGGACTGAACTAGGGTCAACAAGTCCCAACAAATCTGTCAAAGCAGTCAATTGCTTAAAATTCTCTTTTACTGGGAAACTGTTTCTAAGGCTTGTTCCTCTGACAGTTAAAAAACTTCTCCATGTTTTTACAATGTGTGTTCACCATGGTATTGCATCCAGTCAGTGGTGTACTAATACTGGTCTAAGTATTCCTTTTCCTTTTCAGATGTCTACTATCCTGCTTCATTGTGCCTTGCAACATTCATTTTGTGAACTAAGGAAAAGAAGCTCTTTCAGTCTGCTCTTGCAGGAGCAGCTCTCCATTCTACACTTCATGACGATCATCCTTCTCTGCACCTATTCCATTTGAATTCATTTTTCTTGTTAAGAATTGTAAAAAATATTTCAGAAGACACCTTTTCCAATGCTCTGTATGGCAGTAATAGTACTTCTTTCTCCCTTCAGTATACCCTACTTGATACATTCAATAAGCAAGGACATCTCTTTCTCAGCTGTATATGACAAATTCAGACTCATCCTGCAACTGGCTAATATATTTAGGTTTTTCTCCCTTCTATCATGTCTGAGGATATCCCAGTTTCAACAGTGACATTTCATTTTCCACTGGTAGTGAATTTCAGTAGCTTACTACTTTTTGTCCCAAAGCTAATGTGAAATAGTAAGTATAACTGGTTCCAAAAATGAACCTTGAACAGCTCTACTGATTGCCTTCCTGCAGCCTACTCTTTCCCTTTCAGTGTCATCATTGTTATTTCCCTTTAGAAACTTCCTCATTCCTATTAGATATACTGTATTAATTCCCACAGAGTCTAGCTTAACAAACTAAGCTTGTCAACACTCAAACAGCATCATATGAAATGCTTTACTGAAGTCCAGACGAGTGGAATCTACTCTGCTTCCTTTGCCTGGAAAATGAATTATCAATGAAAGCGATGAAGTAGTCCTACTGCAATATACGTTTATAAATGCAACTTCCTTTTTGCTCTGTTTTCCATTTACTTCCACACTTTTAAATATTCTTCCCACGAGAGGTTGTTCTAAAGCTTTGCATGCTAATAAGACAGCTAAAGCAATAGTAGCCCATGTTATTCTTTTTAAACATAGGCCGTGCATTTGCCATTCAATAGTCACATGACTTTGCCCTGGTTTTGACAGATTTATTAAAACCTAACCTTTCCAAGACTTCTCATTTAACACAGTTCTTTCAGAATCTGATGGAGCTGACATGGTTCTTCTGATCTGATCACATGGCACTTCTTGAGCTTTGCTTCCACATCCAGCAGGGCAGTTTCCATTTCTATATACTCATTCATACTCATTCATATTAGGTATCTTCGACTTTGTACACTTATTCAACACCTCCAATGTTTTCGAAAGGTGAGAAAAATCTATAATTAGTCTCTCCCCTTAGCTGAATTACACTGCTCCTTCAACTAGACTTAGATCTTTTGTAGATCTATATCAAAGCAGCAGAGGAGGACTGACAGGCTACTTCATGGAAAGTAAGTATTCCACTTTTCACTAAAATACATTTAGAGATCTTTCTAAGACTGACTTGTAAGATTCACGTTAAAAACAGATCATGTCTCTTCTAACACCTAAGTGCATTTTACCAAATTCCAGGAACTGTATAGTGTCTTCCCAAATTCAGTAAAATGTTATATATTTTGCATTGAACATGATGCTAGAGTAAAGTGGTTTCTTAGTTTGGTTTCAGTTTTAAACCACATGAAAATAAATCCTTCCCAAAAGACTTTGTTTTGGTGGAATAATTGTTATCATGTAACTTTGCTTTAACATCTTCTTTGCTTAGAGAAGGAGAGGGAATAAAAAACACAGCTTTCAAACCACAGAGCAACCGTTGAAAACTTAAAACCACAATACCCAAGAACAGACTGAGCCTATGATTACCTAACACAAAATGTGGTTTAAACTGGGCATCATACCAAGTTTTTCACAGAAACCCAAGGGGAAAATGGAGTATAAGTATCCATGGTTACAGTGACCCTTGCTTGGCACCTGAAGAGATCTTTCTAGAAAAAGACAGGTAGAAACATTTATCAGGGTCCTCAGAAGTAGCAAGACTTCTTCCTGTTTTTATAAGTTAAAAAAAAAAAAAAGATAAAATAGCACTTAGTACAGACTGTCCTGAATACAGACTGTAACTTAGAAATATTTTTAGAACTCCCCTCCTGTATGTTTTTCACAATATTCACTCAGTACTGAAAAATAACCTCAGAAACACAGAACCATCTACTTTAAATAATGGCAAATTCCTAGAATGACAAATTAATTTATAAAGTGTGTATTTCAAGACTAAAGTCTTTCTCCTCATGTTCAGTTGCACTGAACTCATGAATGAAGGAACAGGATTGTTAGGCTACAATTTTTAACGGAAAAAGGTTGAATTGTATATTAAGCTAAATTGGAACCATCACTGCTAAGTATTGAAGCTTCTACACTCCCGGTACTTCTGTTCAGCTGTACCTCGGAGGGTGATGATATAGCTAAACATGGACAACAGTTTGCTTGAATGGCATTTTTTCTTACTTCACTAACATTAGTCACCTGTTCTCTGTTTATATCTACGTTTGGGGAAGATTTTTTTTAAATGTATGCTGATGCATAACTAGGTATACTGAAGCATGAACAAACATCCACACAGGAACAAATATTCATGACAACTAATTTTCTAGATGCTTCTCCTATGTGTGCAATGATCTGGTGAGACAGTGAAAAAAGAGAGACGAACTGAGTTCGGACGGTACGTTCCTTTCTCCCTGGCAGGGAGGAATACAGCTATTTCACATTAAGGTCCATGTACAAACCAAACGTAGTTCTCCTTCCTGTGAAAAAGGAAAAGGCAGGAAGAGATTTTTAATCTGCCATGATGTTTGGAAGGTCTCCGTTCCAGCCATTATGGAAATGATGTGGATGATGCCTGGTTCGGAATGAAGTTTGCCCAAAGTCGTTCCACTTTCTAAAAACAAATTTGAACCAGCAAGATGAAAGTTTAGCAAGTTCAGTTGTAAGAGATTAGCTCTTTATATCATGTGGCCAGAGCACTCTTTATGCAGTAAAATCGTATTTGCCTCCCCATTAAATCAGAAATAGAGGTTCAACATCCCAATCATTTCTTCAAGCAGTTCTCCTGCTTACATAGAGGTTGGTCACCTAATGACTTTGAAGAAATCATACCGTGTGACCTCAGTGATTATTTACAAAGATTAGGCCGCAGATCCTACCTACCAAATTTTCAAAACAGCAAGAGCAAATACCACTACTCATAACCAATCAGCTGAAAATAGTAAGCATGTAATATCATGCTCATTTCACTGGCAATTAATGAACAGAGAAAGGAACGTACTTGCCATATTCCTACAGCTCTCTACCTACCTCCTTATATTAGACTACAAATAAATGGATATAGCAGGATGTACATGTGTATTTACTCATGGTATTTAAGCACGTACTGTATATTGAGGGCTTGACTGCAGCACTGAAGATTTGGCAAAATTTAATGGAGATTTTTTTGGTTGTTTTAGAAATGTTGAGTTATGTTTTCCACAGACATCAAACTGATGGACAGTTACTGAGCAAATGCTATCAATTATATTACCTAAGTAGGAAGCACTGACTCAAAAATGTAAACCCAGTCTTACTCCTGCACCTCCTGATAGAAAAAAGGCCATGTCTCAATGGCATATGGCAAACCTGGCTTCCAGCAGTAAAAAAATGTTTGGAATTCTAAAGTGAATTTTCAGGGAAATAGTGAGAGGAGAGACCCAAAAGAAAGAAAAAATGGGAATGCACATCACTGAATTTGGGCAACCTCCCTACTTGCTGAACAACAGATTCAGTCACCAATTTTGAGAGGAAGCAGAGACAGGAGCAATCCTTGGCATGCAGGTTCAAAAACAAGTATCCAAGCTGAGGTTCAGCACCCATATGTACAGACTTTACTTCAAAGCTGTTGCAATAAAACTAAAACATTTGTGAGCTTCAGACTGCTAAACCGAGCTAAACAGGAAGAGTTGTTGCTCCTACTCTGCTTTCAATGCCGCCTTTTGGACACAAAACAAGCAGGCAAATGAGCTAAAGAAATTATTTCAGCAAGCTCAGAAGCTCACAACACGTGAAAAATCAATACCTACTACCGCATCTGAAGAAAGGAATTAGAAGAAATGCGTGAAAATTATAAAAATATGGCACATGCTAGCATACTTCACTACATCCCGAGCACACAATTCCACAGACACCATTTCAACAAAAGATTGATCAGAAACTGTCAGGGTGGAAACACAACATCAAAATGCCATTTCCATTGTGTAGAGCACACAGGCTTAATGTATGTAAGTGGATATATTTTAATCCAGGGAACTCGGGACACTGCTGGTAGGAGAGGTATGAGGACATGGTCTGATGGACCTGTTTTGAGTCAGAATAATTCAGGTTGGAAGGACCCTCTGAATTCAAAGCCAGACCAGGTCGCTCAGGGCCCTCTTCAGCCTATTACTCTCAAAGTAGCTATGCTCTGTTTACACTGGCAGGAGAAGCAATGCACTGTCCCACATATAACTGTATCTCTAAAGCTATGTACTAAGAAATCATGAAATTGTGAAACTGCAGACACGTATACATGAATATCTGAACTAGATTTTCTAATTTTATTCACATGCTCCTTAAGACAGGAATATAGCACGGTTCTCCAGAAGCAAATCCTGTCCTTAGTAATCCAAACTGAACTGCGAGCAAGTTTCTAATGGAATTTTACGGCATAAAATAACATCGTAAGAAACACATTTCCTAGCTAAACAGAAATCTATCGCAGTGCTATGAAAGCCAAAATCCTACCTGGCTATAATAAAGAAATTACTTGTGATACATTTAGGTAGGTTTTAGTTTGGTTTCGTGATTCTGATCTGACCGCAATTCTGGAAAAAAAAACACTTCAGCGTGTCTCCAGAAGTATTCTGCTATATAATCATCCAAGATAAAACCTTCAGCTTCAGTGATATGCAAATGAAGACATGTTTGTTAAAAGGATTAACAAAGTTGTTCAAAGCATCTTTTTAGTCTACTCTGCTTCCAAACAAACAATAAACTGTCCGCATGCAGTGAGATTTGCTAACCCGTAAACGTAGCCAAATGGAGGAAGAAGATCAGAACCTTAATGAGTTTGGTCCCCTTTGAATTTTAGCCGATCAGTGTCACCAATAATTTCAACAGGCTCTAAAATAAGCACTTTCTGTCTTCAAAGTGCCTTGCAAACATCAACCAATTAATCCCTACAACTCTCCTCTGAGGTAGGTAAGTAGGTATTGTTATCCCCATTTTACAGTTGGGTGAACACAGTCAGAAGGGTTAAGTGATTTGCTGCAGGCCACAGATGGAGGTGGGATTAAAACACAAGAGTGACTATGATTCCTTTGAGAGGACAGCACTTTTTTTTTCCTGCTGAGTTTTCTGTGCTGACTTTAGACATCCTGGCCTTGTGGCAATACTTAGAGGAAACAAAATAAATTATCCTTGTTAAAAGCAAGGAACCCTACAGAAATCTGTCTATTATGCCAGATATGTTGATAACATTTTTGTTGCCTTATACTGATGTAAGGCTTTTCTTTTAATCTTCTTCTGATATTCAAGTATCATTTCTTTCATACAGGGGCTTATTCCTGTGCTAATGTAACCTGCTACCAACCGAAAGATATGCCCCGATCCTTTGCAGGTTTTTTTTATTTTGTCTTTCTGCTTTCAAACCAGTAAATTTAGGCGGCACCCTGCCCATAACGTGGTCAGACACTCTCGTTCCAGGATCAGGGTAACAGTCGGTAGGCTTGTTCCACTGCAGCACAGGCAGAAAGGGATGGAGACAGGGAGCTTTGAGAACCAAGAGCAAAGCCAGCCATTAACTGAAACCCAACTCCAGCGAACTGCTTGTAACCATTCTAACAGGAGGAAGATTGATACCTCTCCCACTTCAACAGAAAGATCAGATGGAAAAGGCAGAGTATATCCTTTTCCTCTCAATGTATACAACTTTGGGCCACTTGAAGACCCATTTGTCATGCAGTCAATCCAGTGTATGGTAATAAACATTTGAGTTTTATAAGGAAACCACTTTTCATCTAGTGGCAAGCAAGTCTGCAACGTCAGTTCCCTGGAGTATTTTTTAGAATAGAAAAATCCACCACTCAAAGGTCTTGCAAATCCTGAGCACGTTTTCTGTTATTTTTTTTCAGAAGACACTCCCCCTACTTTCAGAAGCCTTCCAGTACAGGAATTGACACGTACAGAGAAAATCAGTGAATACTTGAAAATTTTTCATTTCCTACTATACAGTACAGTAATTTCAGCAATATTGCTGGTTATGTATTTGTAAGACACAATCAGGTATGTGTCCTGAAAGGATTAATGATAAAAAATAAGGAATCGTTTATTAATACACCATTGTAATTATCAGGGATCATATCTCCTTTGTGTTAGGTGTCACCCACAGACAATGGTGTCGTCAATCTTTTATTAGCTAGAAATTTACTTGTTAAAGACACTCGTGAAGCCTCCAAATTAAGTAAGTAATTTAAAATAGTTAAATAAAATGAAATTTATTTTTCTATTTCTGTGGATACTGAATCAAAATGGTACTTCTCCCGTTAGAAATGTTTAGTAGAAACTATTTTCTCTTGCATGACCAGCACTGATGTCTCTTTTTAGGAGACAAAAAAGTGGGTTAATGATTCACAACCTGAGGAATTGTGTTGTTTGCATAACAGTATAAGTAGGATTTTGAATCTCAGAGGGCACATTTTCAGTAACAAAAATATGTGTTACATGGGTTAGGAAGGGTCTGATTTTCACACTAGCTCTGTGACAAGAAAAACATGTAATGCAAAACATAAGCTTGGAAATTGCTGTTTGCTAGCTCTGTCCTAAGAAGATTTGTAGCTAGCTCTGATTTACATGTTCTGCAAAAACAGCTCCCTTCTTTTATCACTTTGGAAATCATTAACTTGCCCTCGATGGTCCTCCGTGCAACAAAGGAAGTTTTCACATGGATTTTCTGATAGGAGAAACAAAAGAGATCATAGATAACAAAATAGCAGTGTCAATGATAGTTTTAAAGGACCTTCATCCAAACACGTTTCAGTGACATACCAGATAGGGTATCAATCCCCAAACTTCCCACCTCTCAGCACTGCCTCGCTTCAGGTCTAATCCATGGAACTACATCATTCCTCAAGTCCAACTTTCTTATGCTATCTATGCATACAAATAACTGCGTCACTGTCCCCTATCCCATTAATTAATCAAATCAATTTTCACATAATACACTTTGCTGTTACAGGTCTGTCTCCAGAGTAAAATGGAGACGTGAGAACACTTGCCTAACTTGGGCAGTAATTACACTCGCTGTTCTGTGCACTGATACCCCACATGTCAATGCATTCCATGCTGTCCACTCCAATAAACAAACAAAAAAACACTCAAATCTGTCAAATAGCTCTGGAGTTCATGTATATATATATTTTTTTCTGCTCATCTGCAACCATTGCCACAAGCCATCTGCACTACAAGCATATTTTAATGTCCGGCACTGCATGCATAGAAAAGGAGCAGTGTTTAATCTTCTATGCCCCTCTGAGATTGAGAATATGTTCTCCATAAAAATACATCTGTCACCCATATGATTTTCTGGCAAGGGAGGATCCAATTTTTCCCAAAAGTTCATCTCCCCTATATGCAGCTCCGTGTCCCGATTAGTTTTTTAGCACCTGTTCAGTATGCGTACTTCTGAAAATCGGATTCAGATGTTTGCAAGCTCAGTAGGCTGGAGAGCCATTCAACAAAAACTGCACAGCAATTGCTGGTGCCATGAGCTGGGCATCCTCCGTAAGTGAAAAAGCGAAAGATGATTCTATAGATGTGATCCTACTCATCCACGTATAAAAATCCCTCATCTGCTCATTTATCTTTCTGGTCATCTAACATTGGGCTGCAGATTACTTGGGGCATGTATTTTCCTATTTGTATGTCTAGAAAGTAGTGAACACGTCAGAGGTTCTGTGGAAAATAAGGGACGAATAGCAATAATTATAATTTTGTCACACTTGTTTTTAAAGATGTTTACCAGAGCAGAATTATGGCAACATAAGACTAGGATTAGTATCTAAAAATGGGGATCCAGCAGAAGATTTTTTATTTCTATAGAATTCTAGTATGGTAACCCTCTCAAATTTTTCTGGATATAAACTCAATGTAGATATGGCGTTTTCTGAACGATACTTGTTCCTGAGTTGTAATCAATTAAAGTTTGCTTTTAATGCAACTTGTACGTGATATTCCAGACCTGCTAACAAAACATGAATTACTATCAAATTACAATGTAATTAAAGCATGGAATCACATTATAGGTCATACCTTACATACCATGTTTTTAACAACAAGAAAGATAATCGGTGGTATTAACTGTAACCAAACTCACACTCACTGTCGTGCATCAGGAGTTCCAGAGCTTTTAGGAGAAGAGTAACAGAGTGACTCTTGTCAAATACCTGGAAATAATCTTTGCATCTAAAACTAGTGGCTAACTCAGAGCATGTAAACTGGTAATAGGGGCATTTAAGAATAAAATTTTTGTCAAGCTTTCATTTTATTCATCCCTTGAGGCTATTAGGGTAATTTGAGCATATTGTTTATTACATAAAGAACGTCCTTCTTCCTTCTTCTTCTTTGCACTCCAAATCCCAATGATAAAGAGTAAATCTATATAACTGAATCAATTATGCCCAATACAGTTACTCACTATGGCATGAGTTGTGAAATTGAGGGGGGCGACGACGACACACTATTCTAATCAAAATCTTTTCTGCAAATTATCTTACTGTCATGAATATCAACAGTACTGAGACCCCAGAGACAACTGTAAAGGAAATCCATGATTCTGTTTTATTTTTCTTTATATTTGTGTTGTTTTTTCCTGGCAAACCTATTTCATAATTGCTATTTTTATCCTTCATATACCATTTGGGGGGGGGGGTATTTGAGATTGGGGTTTTTTTTTAGATTATCCAACTACTGGAAACAGATCATTACTAAAGATATTCACCCTTCACATTTAAAATGCTTAATTTACCAAGCTTGAGATTAAGGAGAAAAACAAGCAGCGTTCCTGCTATTAGTGGGAAAATAGGCCACTGTTTGCTATTTTTTGATGACAAGACACTGAGCATGCAAATCCATGGTTTTAAATGAAGTTGGCAGCACCATTAGTTTGACAACGTTTTATTTTCTTCTTGATTTGTGTTGTTTCCTTAACACGTCTTGTAGTGTTCCAAAGCTTTTTTGGAACCATGAACCACCAGTGTATCTCAGACATGCTGACAAAGCACCTGCAGCTCCTCATCAAACTTCTCACCCACGACCACAGACGCCAGAGGAGATCAGCGGCCAACCTGCAGCCCGCTCACCTCGCAGCCCCTGGAAGGTCTGCAGAACCTCTCACCCCTCGGTAAGGACTGTCTCCTTACTTCTGCCTCTCCCAGCGCACTCTCTCCTCAACAGGGATGAGAGACAACTCAGAGGACCGAGCGGACTGTATTTTGAAGGGTACACAGGACCTCTCCTCTTCCTCCACCACGATTCCTGGACCCGGAGCTCGCCTGGGGTACCCCCGGCAACACGGGGCCCGACAACGCACTTCAAAGCATTTTCTTGAGGGGAAATTCAAAAACTCGCTTTTCTGAACGCGTCAATCAGAGGGTGGCAAATGCCCCCGTGAGGAGCAACGCCCCCGCGGGCACCTCGGGCAAGTGCAGTTCCCGTGCTCCGGCGCCGCAGACAAAGAGCGGTCCGAGGCGCCCG
>VZSZ01008830.1:56516-101240 GCA_013398815.1 Ibidorhyncha struthersii
GGGAGCGCCCTGCGGGGAGGTCAGGGGCTCACCGTACGGAGGGCACGGGAGCTAAAATCTGGAAACCGGAGGCATCGGTTGTACATAGCCAGGTGGCACTCGCCCGCCTGCGTCGCTCTTGAGCGCGGTGGCCAAAAACCGTTGGTGGTTTCCTGATGCGCTTTCATGCCCTCACCAGAAATTTCGCTTCCTTTTTCCACTGCTGTACTTAGCTCGGCAGCCCGGCACGGCCGCCCTCACCCCTGCCCCGCCGCCGCCGAGGGCGGGGAACAAAGGGAGGGGAACGTGGTGGCCCTCCGTGGGGTTTGAGTTCCCCTGCGTCAGGTCACCTCTTCCTTTCTTTTCTTTATGGGCTTTGGGTTGGTTTTGTTTTTTTTTTTTTTTTAACCTCGTCCCTGTCTGTGGAGCTGTCAATTGCTTCTCAGCAGGGAATTCTTCCTACTATTTATCCTTTATTACATCAGCCAAGGGTACCTTCTCTATTTCTCCTTGACCCCATTCCCTTAATGAGAAGGGACTTGGGAGCAGCAGATTCTCCATCTAAGTAATTTTTGTTTATAGCTCCCTGTTGTAAGAGTTAAATGTCATGGGTAATATTCTGTGCAGAGTAACCTCTCGCATCCAGCACTTCTGGGCTCTTCCATTTGTAGTATGCGGCCAATTAGAGCACTGAAGTGCCCAGAACAAACCAGATTTTTGGGAGTCACCATTATCTTTCTTTTCCCTTTCATTCCCTGTCCTTAGTTATGAGATTTTACTCCTTAGAGAAAGACAAGAGAAGTTTTTTAACTTGTTCTTATTTGCTCTATATTTTATATATGCATTTTAAATTTGTATTTTCCGGTCTGGTTTTCAAGAAGTTTCCCTATTCCTGATGATGGAGACTGTTCAGGCAACTCTTAACATACTGTCATATAGAGTGAGCTTTTGCAGCGGGGCTAACATCTAATTTTTTTATTTTTCAGCTGTCCTCTGGGTTAATCATTGAATTTTCTGATAATGGCACGGATGAGATTGGCTCAGGTGACTATGGAGACTACGGAGAGCCATGCTTTCAGCACGAGAATGCTGATTTCAACCGGATCTTCTTGCCAACAATCTACTCCATCATCTTCCTAACAGGAATAATCGGCAATGGATTGGTTATTGTCGTCATGGGCTACCAGAAGAAACAAAGAAGCATGACTGATAAATACAGGCTGCACCTCTCTGTGGCTGACCTCCTTTTCGTCATCACCTTGCCATTCTGGTCTGTGGATGCGGCCATAAGCTGGTACTTTGGGAATGTTCTGTGTAAGGCAGTTCATGTCATTTACACAGTCAACCTCTATAGCAGTGTCTTGATTTTGGCCTTTATAAGTTTAGATCGTTACCTGGCAATAGTCCATGCTACCAACAGCCAGCGACCACGAAAGCTGTTGGCTGAGAAGGTGGTGTATGTAGGCGTATGGCTACCGGCTGTGCTTTTGACAGTGCCCGATATAATTTTTGCCAGTACTAGTGAAGTAGAAGGAAAGTATCTGTGTGACCGCATGTACCCTCATGAAAACTGGCTGATTTCTTTCAGATTTCAGCACATCTTGGTAGGACTTGTCTTGCCTGGTCTAATAATCCTGACGTGCTACTGCATTATAATATCTAAGCTGTCACATTCGAAAGGCCACCAGAAGCGCAAAGCCTTGAAGACAACAGTTATCCTCATCCTCGCCTTCTTTGCCTGCTGGCTGCCATATTATATCGGCATCAGCATCGACACATTCATCTTGCTAGGAGTCATCAGACATCGTTGCAGCTTGGAGACGATAGTGCATAAATGGATCTCCATTACCGAAGCCCTGGCATTCTTCCACTGTTGCCTGAATCCAATTCTCTATGCCTTCCTGGGTGCCAAATTCAAAACATCAGCACAAAACGCCTTGACATCAGTTAGCAGAGGATCAAGTCTCAAGATTCTTTCAAAAAGCAAACGTGGGGGACATTCTTCTGTTTCTACAGAGTCCGAGTCTTCAAGTTTCCATTCCAGCTAACGCTGCTCCTTGGCATCATTTTATAAATAGACACTTTAAAGTGGCGCAAGATTTCAGAAAAACAAGACTGACCATAATGTACAGATTTATTTACAGTTGGAATTTTATATTGTTTCTTTTAGTCTCTGTGAAGTTTAATTGACTTATTTATATAAAAAAACTTTCGTATTGATGATAAACTGTCTAGGCAGGTCCTGTGGACAAGTGGTTAGTTCACAAAAGTTTTAGTGCTTGTCTGTATGTATAGATATGTGAACTAAACGCTTCTGGATTGTAGCAAGTGACTGTTAAAAGTTTAGAAAATATTTCTTTTGTTTATATGTAAATGTTTTCAGTGTTGCTGTTAAATTCTTAAAAAATTTGGCTGGAGTTTTTTTACTTTACTACAAGATGTTTGGTTTACAATAGCTTAACTCTGCTGTAGAAATGGCACTTATAACCAAAGCCTCCTCTGTTATATCCTAGGGTTTTTTCCCCCATTCTCAGTAATTGATGGTTTGCAAAATTTTCTGTTCAAGGTAAATAAAAGTATATGATAAAAAGTTATTTTGAGTGGTATTTTTATTCCTGGTTAAATGTTTTCCTCAATGCTTTTATTTACAACTCTCAATGTACAATAATTTCTTTGAAAATTGCAGGGCTCTTGTATGAAAAGCAGGAAAATGAGTTTCAGTACATATTGACTATTCAGTTGACACCTGTGAGTTGTAAGTCATTTGTTTTTTTCACCAGAATACATTTACTCCAGTTAACATTATCTTTAGAATGACTTAAACTATCACTTTAGAACTTTTTGAGGGCAAAATACCTACAAATGAAAACCAATCTATTTAAGCGATTGCTAAAGTTTACAGCCTCTTAGGAGTCAAGCTAAGATTACTGCATGTGACTAAACTTTATGCCATGCATATAAAGTCAGTCCTATTCTGCTTTTTGCTGTTCTTCTAAACTTAGTTTCACATGTTAATAATAATCAAAAGTAGTTAAATCAAAGCCATTTTGCTATTTGGCATTGCATTTGCACTAGAAATAGTTATTGGTGTATCTCCTCTGTGGAAGATAAGTGTTTTTTTCTCCATGGAGCTTTGCCTATCCAGTCTACATCTAGATTTTCTAAAGATAATGTAATATAAACTTCTTAACTTTTTTTTTTTTTTAAAATCCAGAATATGTACTGGTTCTTTTAAAAAATATTTTTTTAGTAGGAACCAGCCAGACTATAGAATTTCCAGCAATTAATGTTGAAATCATATTTATCTAAGTTAGTCATATCTTCATGTTAGTAGAGTGCGTTCAAAAGTAATGAATACCCAAGAGGACAGAGCTATTGAGAATATTTTTATGTTCCTGCATTAAAAAGAACGCAAATGCAACTGTTACTATCTATGAATAATTAACAGATTAGAAGTCAAAAAAGCAAAAAAATAAAACAATACCTACTAGTCACACAGAACTGAAATCAGCAACATGGATATTTCAATGATTTTGTGGAGCAGGTACCACTATGTTAAACTATACATTAAATTGCATGTTTTATTTTGGATAGTTTCATAAATACGAGACCTTTCTGTTTTGAACTTCTCTCCAGTCAGGAGGCTGCAACCTTGTCTGCATCCTACACACTTTTTCCCTTGCAATGACGGCAGTAGTCATCTGATTCTATGGTGAGCTGATTCAGTTTGCTGAACCAGCACAAAACTAATCTAGCAGAAAAAAATAATATTAATTTTCCAGCAATTTAGTAAATAGAATGGAGCTCAATGAGGAATCCAACAAGCACTACAAAAGTGCAGGACCCTGTAACCTGCAGCCAGGCACAGGGAGAGAAAAGCAAGATAAAAGGAAGAGGAAGCAGGTCCCCCCTTTTAGCAACTAAACTTTTAGATCAGTTCAACTCTAATGTTTATCTTCACTCAGCATAACATAAATTAACAACAGAAAAGATGCATTCTCAAGAAGCAAAAGGTCTCGCTTTCATCGAGTTGTTTCTTGTTAACAGAGTTGAGAAATGAGGAAAACTTCATATAGGAGCAGAACTTCTTAAATGGTTTGGTTTTGTTGTTCATTTGTGTGTTTTCTTAATTTAGTGAGGATTTCCCCATGAAGAATTTGTTGTTCTAAATGATTCTGATTTCTGCCCCAGCCCAATCAATCACTGTGATGTAATTGCACTTACAAAATACTTACTGGCTATCAACACGCCGATGCTTATTTGTTAAGGATATGTTTAGAGCCCTCTAGCATTACCTTAGATTATTCCCATTATACTTCACAGTCAGCCAACTGTTACCTCAAGCAGAGCGTTAGCAGGAAAGAGGGTGCAAGACAAAATAAACTCAACAGTCCATGTTACTGCCAAAGACCACTAAAAGGACACTTTAAACAAACAACAGAAAGCATTTGTGTAGAAAATAAATTAGCAAAATTAAAACATAACCCATGCCCCAGAGGGATGAGACCTACATTAGTTTTATAAAACTGCCATTGTTTTCACTAGAATTAGTGAAACTGTGGACAGAAGGATGTCTTGAAAAGGAGTTGCAAGATCATTGTGGTTTTGCTCCAGCAAAAAAGCCACATGTATTTACTTTTAAATAACTTTATGTATCCTTTAATATGAATATAACATCTATTTGTACTGTTTACAGAGCAAATATCTGCAGATTGAACAAATTTGTCATGAGGAAACACAGTAAGAAATTATGAATCCAGTTCTGTCCTCTCACTTCTGGGTAAGTCAGCGCATATCAGGCAAATTTCTATTTAGTTTAATAGTGAGCTATTATTTAGCTCACTAATTAATAGTGAGCTATTTAATAGTGAGCTATTCCAAATACACCATATCGGTAATAAATACGAATTTATTCCCTTTTAAAAGAAAATCACCTTTAAGCTGATTTTTGTTGAGGCTGTGACTTTTTTCCACCTTTGTGCATCAAAAGTAGTCCCAGTAAATGCATTTCTTAAAGTGTAAATTCAGTGACAAAGGTGAATAGACCTAATTTTGTAATTTATACATTGGACAAGCCCACATACATCAAGAACTTTCCAAAGATTTCGAAGAGATTTTCCAAGTTTTTTTCCAAATTATTCCTCTCTAGTATACAGAATAATCATAACGACATTCTTCAGTACATTTGCAATGCATACTCTCAGCATTTTCTGGATGTCATAAAATAATAGCTGTGCCCAAGTAATTTTAAATATGCAACTCAAGATACAGAACAGAAAACAAAGGTGACTAGTAGTGAGTATTGGTTACAAAACAGTTAAAATGTTACATGGTAATTTAAAAGATTTATAATATATTTACAAAGACATTAAATATGTTATAATGTATTTACAAAGACTTTCCACAGAACTCAGGCACTAAGTATTTTGCCATGGTTGTTACAATGTGCTAACAGCAATGCTGGACTAAAACACGGATATTCACCTAATACTATAATGCACACATTTTGAGTGCTTAAGATTAGTTAGAAATCCTTTGGATCATGCAAGGCTAAACCAAGAACAGAACATGTACATGAACTTACTTTTGCTTCCTCTGAAATGCTGTTTGGAAGTAAAGTTAGAATACTTAAAGCAGTGGGATAAGATTACACTATAATCCATTATTTGTACGGTATATTTTTATTCTGTCTAATCAGGTTGTACAGAGTCCATGTTAGAGGAGCACGTGAAAAGATGAGTGGTGGTAGTGAGGGTGTCAGGGCAGCGAGTAAGGAGTTTCTTGTTTTTTTCTTGGCTAATCTTATGACACAATCATTACACAGGGGGTTCAACTTCTATGCATATACATAAATCAAAACAAAATCACCATGAAAATAAAAAGGAAGTAGCAGTAATAGCATGGAGCCATTCATACACATGAATGGTTTATCTTGTGATGGTTGAGCTCTAGTTGGACAATGTACAAAGTGACCACCTCTAGATGTTTGGTTGAAAAGGCCATTTTTTATATTGTTTGGGAAAGGAAACAGCATGACGAGGAAGTACTTCCTTGATCCAGGCATGCCTCCAAAATCCCCTAACAATGGAGTATTCTCATATTCTCATAGTGCTGAAACTTAGGAAACACTTAAGTAGATAGGGCACCAGAGTTTTTGCTCAAAGGATGCCACTCCCTCACTTTATGTTTTGAAAGAGCTATACAGACTCTTTTTCACAGCCATAAATCACGTGTCAATTGAAATTACACGAACACTGGGATTATTTCTTATAAAGAAGGCACAGATTTCTTAAAATCTTTTCTCCTTATGCAACAAATTTTCTGTCACTGTTTCATTTTTCTCTGAAAATCTTTAAGCTTTAACAGGATGAAGTTTAGATTATTTGTTTTAACATCAACTCTTGTTACTATCTTCCCACCATTCCAGTTCTAACAGAACATACAGTAAAACAATGTTATGATTACTGTTTTTGAAAACGTATTTTAATAGCAGGTGATTATAAGCATACTTTGTGTTTATTTTTATGTATTTTTAACATAAGTGTATCTACATATATATAACAATGTAGGTTATAAGCACCATTTTCAATTGTTGATACAAGAGACCCAGGCTCCAGCACAGCTACTACTGATGTCAGAGGAGAGGAAGATTTCATTACAGATGTTGTAGTTATTGATTAATATTACTCTTTTCTTAAAAGGACAGGTGGCTTCAGTGACAGACTCCCATTGAATTCAGAGACAGCAGGGAACCTAAAGAATTATGCTTCCTAAAGTGTATAATCTTATATCTTAAATCAATTACAAATGAAGATTACGAGTTCCTCTGATTTCAGCTGCAGTCAGAGATCTACAAGAAATTAAATCTTTCAGTATGGAGCAGGTGGAATTGTTCTGCTGAACATACCAGAAATAAATTTTCAGCAAAATGGTTTTCTCTTACTGAAGGCATGCAAGCTTTGCATACCCAGCTATAAGCTGACAGCAATTTGTCTTCAGTGGCATAGTGTTTGAAAGAAATAGGTCAACATTTTAAATATCCTTATCTTTTGGAATTCACAGATTCTCACCAAACAAACACGTCTAACTAAGTAGAAATTATGAGGGATTTTTTTGAAGGGTTACATTGTGAAAAGTTCTTTGGCTTCCATTTTGGTTTGGTTTGGGTTTGGGGTTTTTTTTTGCTGTCGATGCTGCCTTTTGTGTTTACTCTCCTCCTCTCACAGCTTGTATTCTACTTGACTTTTCCTTTAAAAATATAGCTTTATAGCATTTTTAATGGCTCTGTTCCGTTAAGACTACACACAATATCCTGGACAAGTAAGAAAAAGCAAAGAGAGACTGTTCAAAGAAAAAAATACAGCCTTCACAACAGTTTCTATGTCTTCTCATGTGCATTTCCCTTCCAACATCTGCTTTTCTTTACCCAAAAGATAAATTACTTCTATATCGTATGAAAAGTTTAAACTCAAAAGTTGGCTTTACTCTCAAGTTTCTTAAAGCGCAATCACAGCACACATTTGTTTACCTTCTTGGTTCTTTCCTATTCAGCACTCCATAACGGGGCAGATCTCCCAAAGACAGGTCTGGCCAAGAAAGGGTGAGGGGGCCCCTTACCTGCTTGTCAGTGTCATCACTGATGCCAACACAGCTACAAGAACACAGGCTGTCCATAAATTTGTTCTCACTACTGAGGCACTCTGCAAGACTATAGTTCGACTGGACAGCAATAATTATCACTGGTAACACTCCTAATGTATCACCTTGCCAAAGGTGAACATGACACTCCTCAACAGACATAATACAAAATAAACCTGAAAAGTTCAAATAGAACATCTTTCCTTAACTCTCCTTTCACAATTACTCAACCTTTTATTGGACATCCCACTAGTCACCTTTCTTATGTTTACCCCTTTGCAATATCTCCCCCTGTAAGGGTAATATTTGCTTTCTTTTCCTTGGGGAAAATAGCTAATATTTAAAATATCTGTAAAACCACCCATTCTGCCAAGTCTGTCTACATGAGCTCACCAATGAGAGAAATGTTGGTATGCTTGATAGCAGAAGGTGAAACTGAGACCTCAGTTTCCACAGATCAACTCTATCTCTAAAATCTGTGGAAAGTAAGAGAATAATCCCTTTTTTTTTATAGACATATTTTAATGTGACAGCAATAGATGTGTCTTGTCAATATTAGGTTCATTGCAAGCTTGAAATCTATTATTCCTGATCTTTGAGGGAGGAATTACATCTCTTATACAAGTGTTAAGTGCCCTGTTGGAACTCAGTACAGGAATGCATTGGTAAGAGAAGCTAGAGTCTCTAACATGACTAAAAGGGAAGAAGGGATTATTGTACAGGGGCATGGTTTCATGTTAGATTTAATTTGACAGCAAAGTAGATTTAATGAGTTTCTGCCCTCCCTTACCCTTTAGTATTTACTACCTGCCTTTCTATGGCCTTTCAGGTCATGGCCCGCACCCCCTTTTCTTGCCCTCTTTCTCCCCAGCCCCATTGTGGTGATTCTTTAACAGTGCAACTGTTAAATGCAATTGTTAAGTGCAATTGTTGAATGCAACTGGGCACTAACAATGCACTGACACAAGGTGACTGAGCTGATCTACTAATCAGCAGGACCAACAAGGATAGTCTCACACCTCACAGTCCCCTTCCTTCTCTCCTCACTCTTTACTGTGCATACCTCTCAACCTCTGCTGCTCATGTGACTCCTTCACAAGGCAGTTCAGATCTTGAAGACTGGAGCTTCACAAGAATTTGAAGCAATCTAAAGTTCTCCACTGGGAAGATCTTCATCCCCCCCCTTCCTCTTTTAATCCTTTCATTTGATATCCTCAGTACTCTCCAATTCTTAGTCCTGTGGACCTGTCCCCTGCTGTGCATTATCTATCGAATCATTCACATTTTCTTTTGAACAGACTTAATTGACTAATTAGATAGACAGTATCTTTTTTTTCCCCCATTTTATTTTATACCATTTTAATGAAGTTAGTCAGCTCAGAAAGAGGGCTGACTACATCCAAGATAAAAAAATAAGCAGTCAGGCACATGGCTCAGCAAAGAAATAAGAGTTGTAACACAGACTTTTTGCACTTTTTCGCACTTTTTCGTTCAGCAGCAATGAGCTCTTAATTTGACTCCCTGTATTTGTGAAGCCCACCAGCCACAGGAAATGAACCAATAATATAAAGTGATTTCAGGCCAAGCACAGTGAACTGAGAAGTCAAAAACCAGAGCAATTGCAAGAGTGAGGGTGTAATCATGCACCGGGGAGCTGTGGGGGAGCAAAGAAGTGGGACCCTGTCTTTTGGGAGCAGCAAGCTGTCAGGCCGGTTTAGCTATCTTGTCAAAACTTCCTTAAATAAACAGCCAAACTGTTAAACAAACATAAACCAGTTCTCAGGTAGAGGGTAAGAGGTTGAAAAGGTATGGAGAGAACAGATGCCCCTCTTTAAAGGAAGTAAGCCTGGCTTCCTCTGTAACCAAATTATTATTACCTGTTGACTGTACGACCATGGTCCTACAGAGGACTTTTCCCTGAAAAAAGGCTCAAGAAGGAGGTCTCAAATAGCAGTATTTCAAACCAAAGAGACCTGTAATAGTGTGATTAATCATGTTCTTGATTATAACCTGTATTGTTCATCAGATTTAATGTAGCTATTTGTTAAGACACACTGTAAATCTTTATTAATATATACAGTCCACAGGACTTTTTGAATGTGATGAATGTTTGTACGATTTAAAAAGCAGCAGAATCCTTGAAAAGCAGAGACCAGTTTTTCTTCCATTTAGCAACCACTAAATTTTAACAGGGCTTCCTATTAAAAAAAAAACACAACACACACACACACAAAAAAAAAAACAACAAAAAAACCCACCAAAACCAGAGCATTTAGTTTAAGTATTATTGCTGTGACTCCCTCCTTAAAATTAACCTATCAACTAAGGAAAGAAGAAATTGCCTCTTGGTATGAAATCTGATCAGGAAAAAACATTAGATTCCTGCCTCAAATGCAAGCTCAGTTCCACTAAAGAAATGTAGTCAGTCCAGTTACGTTGAAGCCAGACTAAATATGCTCAGATTGTACAGTCTGAATGTGTGGAGCTATACGGCTCTTTAAATGCTCTGCAATGAAGGGGAGAGCCTGGCAACTGAATGAATGTTCAGTGTAGTGCACACCAACCCGACAGTCTAACCATACTTCAGCCCAGAGAATAAACAGTCAACAGAGCCATGAATCCTTGCATCTACTCATTCTTGCTTCACCCTACAAGCTAATATGGAAGGTTTATTAAGAAACTTTGCCCCCTCATCAAGCACTTTGTGGGGACTCTGTAATAAAAACTGTGCCAGACGAAGGATACAAGATCCTTGTCTGTGATATTTAAGAACCACTCTGCTGCCCAGGTGTTTGAAAGAGATCCTGGTTGATGCATTCATCAGTTTCAGTAACAATTAAAAATCAGAATAAAGATTTTTGTGTCTCTTTAGAATACTTTCAGTTTCTAAAAGTAATGCATTTTAAAATCCTCTGTCCTTAGTACTAAACACTTTATATGTACTCTTTCAGTTGCCGGCCAAACTGGGGCCCATTATGTCCCCTGTAGGCCATGCCCTGCAAGGAAAATGAACGTGCATCTACCCGAACTGGAACACGGTACTGAAACGCCGAGGCTACCCTGACTGAGCTGACAGTGCTACTGTTTGGTGATATTAACCGAGTTCAGAAATTGATGCAGCCAGAGAAGCAGCTGTGATTACCTGTCCCCTTATCCACCCTGACCATTCTGATCGCTGGGCTATAGAATTAGTCTGTCTCTGACTCAGTGAATATTTATTTATGCAAAGTTAAACATTTTCAAAAAGAGTCACAAGACAAAAGCACCCCACCAAATACAATAGCTTGGCGACTAAGCACCCTCCTGAGAGAGTGCACGCTCTCAGACTGCAGGGAAACCCGAGCTTTTGCACCGATGTCCCTCCACAAGGGACATTGTTTTTGTGAGAGGGCTCCTCCTCCCACTCTTCAATGTTTTGTATAGGATTAAGTGTTCGTTTAAAAAAGCACCTATAGGAGTAAGCACTGTCCTTTAAAAAAATCCAAGAAGTGCTTTGTTTATGACTTCTGCTGGGGGTTAGGCTGATCTACTTTGTCGTTTGGCACTATCAAGTCTGAAGTGGTTCTGTACATTAGCAGCAGTAGATAGTTAAGTACCTAGATCTGCTGGAAATCGACAAAACCTTTTAAAGATTTATGTTTAGATTTAAGTGCCCGTATCATTTGTAAAAATGTAAATTTGTCTTGTAAATCTAGCTGTCAGTAAATGGAGTCTGTATCGCTACAGAACCCTGTCCCACATTAACAAAATAAGAGCTGCAGATGATATTCAAACACCAGGAATTCAGGCTCTACACCAGAAATAATACAGCTACATGTTTTCCTCCTTGCTCTTTTCACAAACTCCATAAACGAATGGACAGCTTATTGTAACGAGCTCTTCAGCCACTGAGGTACACTTAATCCTGAATCAGCAAAACCTGATAATAACTCTCAGCTGCTTGAAATGGAATTATTTTCTGATGACTGGACTTAATCCAACCAAAGGTCAGTAGAAATAAAAAATGCTGTCAGCTCAAGACTTAATGATATATTCTTACCTCTGTAGGCCTATAATTTCTTTAGATACCTAAGAGGTCATGTCAATCCTAATGTTTCCCAGTTTTATGAATGCAACCATAAAGCCCCTTTAAATCAGATTACAAATGATTATTATAACTCTAAATCAAGGGAAAGGCCTACCATTTTCTCTAATTGGAAAGACTAATTAAATTATAAATATTTTCTTTCCAGATGCTTTGTATTTGTTCCATTACATTACAATATGCAGTCAGGGTTTATGGAAAAGAAACAGTTAATTGCTTACGACTTGGAAAGGATGAGAAATTAGTTCACATATGCTGGCGTAGCCACATTTCAGCCACACTTCTGTTGTTTTTGAACTGCAGGTATCGTCATATACAGTACATGATGGTGTCACTTCTAATTTAAAGTGGCTGAGAAGACCACGTAACTGGATAGCTTATGCTGTTCTAACATTTTTTAAAGATCCTATTCCATCCAAATTAGGCAATTGATAAAACCATTTGAAGCAAAAAGCTGACAATTCAAGATTTACAAGTCAGTGGGCACAAAGTAGAAATTGGTTAATGTATTCAATATCCCAGTGTGATTTTGCACTGAATTAACATAAATTGACATAGCCTCCAAAGTGAATCTTATCAACAAACTCACCTTGCTATATTAAAATCATTGTTGTATCTAAATTATTTTTGTTTGTCAAAAGCAAGTGCCTTTCCAAATATTAAACAGGCCAAATCTATATTCTGTGGAGCTCTGCTTAATTCAATGTTTAATTATTTATTAGATATCAGATGTATAACATCTGTGTAAGAAGGCTGACATATGTTAGGACCTTTGACTTTGAAACACAAAAACTGTCTGCTGAGTTAGGAATCTCTCTGTAAATTAATTAGATAAACATGAATATAGCATGTATATTCTTCTAAGTCTTTGCTTCCCTAGAGATGAGGATAATGCTTATGCAAAGAACACAAGACTGAATGTATGAATGGATCCCTTTTGTCTTTGAATTAACAAGGTTACACTTTATGCCTTCGTAACTTTTTAGCAGACATTTCAGTGTTTAAGGATTTCACAGTCTAAAGGTTAATTCTTCTCTCTTCTGTTAAGCTGTTTCTGAGACTCTGTCAATAATCCACAAAATTACACCAGTATAACTACCTAGATTTTGTTTCATTTATATAAATTTTGTAGGCAAGGCCTCAAGTAAGAACATTCTTCTGGAAAAATATATTGTTTGTCTTCTTCATTCATACACATAAGCACACACGCATACACATACAAGCCCAACTGATTACACTTTGGGTCGTAATCATGTATTTTGTCAGGGAAACTTCAATTTCACTTTTCTCCATGACTGTACTTTTGAGTTGGAACCCTTCTAAAACTTGCTTCTCCAGCTGCTTGTCATTCCAGTACCTAATAAAAAATCATTTTGCCTAGCATTCCCTAGAAAGTGGAGCCTACTGAGTATACAAAGGTATTTCCTTTTTCTCAGCTAGATATGAAATGTAGTATTTTATCAAGATAAGGGAAGGGTCACAGCTGATCTTCTGGTGCAAGTGTAGAGCCTTCTCTCCACAGTATTTTTTTTTCCTCTAGACATCCCTCAATAGACATCCAGTTTTGATTCATTATTTAAGTTACAAGTTTGCAATAGAAAAGGAGTAGTTTATAGGCAAGTATGCAAGGTCATAACTTGTGCCCATTCTCACTACTGAAAAGGTATAATCTTCTTCCAAATAAGGCTGCATATAGCAGTACATCCAAGGAAACTAGAGAAGCAGACACGTGCCAAGAGCATCAAATAGCGTTCTTTGCCTGAGTAGGGCCCATAGTGACATGCATGCAAAAGAACTCTGCTTTTTCAAAAAGCAATCCTGAATAAAAACTCTTCTCATTCAAGATAGAGGCCTTAAGGAACATCCTGCATGTTAACAAACATCTTCAGATAATGCCTAGTTTGATGCTCATTTCCTAGTTATTCACAGACTGTCCTAAATGGAGGTCTTTCACTTCTGCAGCTTAGCCTAAGGAAATCCCGCAAGAACAATGTGTGACTGAAATACACACAGGTTTCCCAAATGGTAGCAAGACCCATTGATGCTGCTTCAGATAGCACCAAGACAGAAAGTTATAATACAAGCGAAACAAGACAGGGTCTTGTTTTTATAGGATTGATTTGGGTTCAAGCTTTTTTCCTTTCAATTTGTAGTAAAGTGTCCTTCAGTGAAGAAGATATTTAGCTGCCAAACTACATTACCTTTCCTCAAGTATATCAGTATACACAATTTCAAAACCACCTGTGCAATTGCTTACTCCCCAGATAAGCATTCCAATTTATTCTTCTTAGTAAAATAGCCTGGAATCTCCTTGCAGATGCTGAAGGTCTGGTAATAGAAACAGAAAGCTTAAATACCCTATTTCTAATAATCAGATACTATGGCATGACCCAGCTTTATTATTTAAGGTTGATTTACTGCTGTAGAAGATGCCTGGTTTGATGCTCCTGGAGTCTGTACAACCTGTACACATTTACAGAAAAACTGAAGCACTGAGGTCTTTACAACTTTTCCGGGACTACCCCTGTAAACAAGGGAAAATTCTTAGGACCCTTAGATTCCCCAGCTTTCCTGCTGAGGTTATCATCAACAGGGTATAACAGATTCCAGTATATGGACGTCTTTCATTGTACAATAGATTTAGACCATTAATTTATATCAAGACAGTTAACACTTGACGGACGGCTTTCAAGTATTTCCAAGACAGATTACTTTTGAATCTCAATTAGAAATAGCTCTTTATCCCATTACAAAATTTCTGAGCCAAACAATCTTCCTCCTCCTTCTTCTTTATTTCTATAGTATTATCTAGTGTCTTCTCCAGTCACGGTCTAGTTAAAGCTGTTGCTAGTACTTTTTTCTAGTCAGAGCATTCCTAATGAGTTTTTATGCTATTGCTTTTCTTGTTTTCTTATTGCCCTTACTGCACAGTTTTCTCAACAAAGAGGACACACAGTATTTTTGTATTCACAGCAGGTATTAAGCAACACACAGCACTACATATGTGTTAGTGGATATACCTGATTATCTCTCTTCCCCAGAAGTTCATATTGATCAGCCAAGCAACTCCTAAAACACCTTAAAGTCTAGATTACTTTTTCCGTTTTATTTGTGAAAACACATTATTTCTCTGTTGAGATGCTTAAATCACATGGTTCTAGGAAGGTTGTATTTTGACTGAAAGAAAAACAGGAAGCAGAGCATGCCTAATAAAATAAAGGATTTATGACACTATCTCTAGCCACAAAGAAATAAAAAATAGCAGTCCATCCAATAACTGATTTCAGAGGTTTTATACACAGGCAAACACGATAATCAATTCAGATATGATACATCATTTAGAAGTAAAAGCAAAGTATAGTGAAGATTATATGCATAAAATGGATCCTATTATAACATTTTTATCTAAAATCATTAAAAATCAAGCTTTTGAGACAGAACCGAATTGTTCAATCAAAGTACAACTTTCCTGCAATCTTAAAAAAGAAAAGGCAGAAATAAGGAACGGTGTTTCTCTCCAGCAAATCTGGAGTCATCCGAGTTACCATACCCCCACTTATCCTCTTAAACAGAAATTAAGAACATTAGACTAGAACTTTATCCAAACACCTGCTAAAATCAATGGAGAGTCTCACTGGGTTGATACGCTGTGGACCAGGACACTAATGCAGAGTTCCTTGCACACTGACTTTCTCCATTCTTTTCTACTGCCATCACAGCTACCTAAGTAATTCTCATTAATTTTTGTGTCAGATAGCTGGGGCTTTTCAGAAGAGTTATTACAGTGGACCCTGTGTGGTTAACTGATGTGCTGAGCAAGAGTGATATATTGCAAAGTGATGTATCGGATTGGAAAGCTAAAACAATGAGTTACTCAGAAAACAGTTGGAATACACCATGTTTGTTCTTTGCCTTTTTATATATAAAAATGCTTTTGAGAGTATTTGTTCAAATGTTAAATTGTATCCAACTATAAACTCAACTTCAAAATCTCCCATCTCCAGTTATAAGCCAGTTACATTTACAAAAAGCAATGCTTGTTTACCCATCAGGCACTTCTAAGTACATCTTTGGATGTTGTTGCTGTTGTTTTTTATATAGTTGAGCTATTTGTCTTAAGTAAAAAAAGTAGCATCTGTATGTAATTTCCATGCTCACTTGGCACCACTACCTCCTTTTGATGACAGTCTGTACTGTTTCCCTTTCTTCTTCTAGTCACTCCAGCTGCAGAACCCAGATGTCAAACTCAGGAATGTATTTCTTTCCCCAGCAGTGATATCTGATTCTGTTGTTGGCATCTCTGCTGGTGGCTGTTCTGAAGCTGCTTGTGTGCAGCTTCGTAAGTTTAAGCTGCAAACAGCATTTTTTATTTATATGATAAAACCTTTTCAATTGTCTTAATTATAGGAACTGAATATTATACACTCATCAAATATACAAACATACACATTCCAGTATTTACTCTATTGGTTTTACAACAACTGTCATGCTTCTGTAACCAGAAACTGGGAGGCAAGAAGAAAGCTTGCAAAAGTGCTAATGAGACATCAAAAGTAGTTGCTTACTTTTAATAACTGGTCCAAAATAAGAAAAGGTAAATATAAGCAATCAAAGGCTGAATGACCAAAGTAAAGGGTAAAGTAGAAAGGAAGAGGGTAAAGAAGAAATGCATTAAAAGTAATGAACAGCAAAGAGATGAGAGGAGAATTAAATACGTTAGAACTTTCTAAAAACATTCTGCCACATCTCTAAAAAGTGAAGTTCTTTTAAAAAGAACCAAGGGAAAAACTTCTTTCCTATTAATACCTTTCTGTAATTTTCTCTTTTTCTTTCTCCTAGCTTCATGTTTGCCTCCTGGGAACTTTTTGCTGCAGTATTTGATTCTCCATCATATAGACAAAGTATTTGTCTCCAAGGGGCTTTGCTGTAGCTTACTCACATACAATGACTGGTCTGGAGTACTGAATGAGTCAAGCAGCTTGCATCCTCCCACAAGCACCGGATAGCACCTGTGTGCTTACTCTGCTGCAGTCTACGTGACAAATTAATTTTCCTGTCTACAGATCCCTTAAAGAAAGTGCATTCCCCTCCCCCTGCATTAATAAACATAATTTTGAGACAGCTTCTATCTTACATAAATAAATATTACCAGTTGCTTTACATTGATGCACACATAGTCACAAGAACAGCTTATGAAGACAAGAGTGGCGTATTAGCAAACTGCTTAGTCAAGAAGCTAACAAGTGTTAGGCTATAAGAGCTAACTTGCAGGCTAAGACAAGGGAGTATAATGGCTGAATCCATTAATGACATGATAAAGGAGTGGTAAGTTGTGAGTAAACCCCGACAGGTAGATAGACTGGAAAGTTCAGAGATAAGAAAATATTAATACTTAGCAGTGTTTGTATTATCTTGAGAGCCCACCTGATTTCTATCTCAATATATCTGTTGGATGTTGAACACTGAAATGATTAACTGCATGCAATTCACATTTCACGAATTAAAGAACTAAGACCAAAAGTTCAAATATTAAAAAAAAAAAAAAAAAAAGAATTAGCTTGAAATCCAGCAATATAAAATGTTTACCAGGATTCATCCATTTAATCCATTAATAGATTATATTTATTTTGCTGTTCAGTCTAACAAGATGCCAATGCTACGATTCGTATTCATCATTTACATATGTCAATGTGCACCACAGGTATGGAATGGATTCTGTATGAGGCACAAAAACGTATACAGGAGTCTACAGCATCTACACAGATAGACAGATAGACCAATCAGGTTTTACCACACGAAGAAGATAAGTAGATGAGAGAATGTACAATGAGGCTGACATAAAAACTAGGGGGCATCAGGTTCAAGACCAACAAAAGGAGGCATTGCCTCATACTATATAGTTAATCTGTAGAACTAAAAGATGTTAAAAATAACTAAAAGATGTTAAAAATTTATAGGGATACAAAAAGTGATATTACAAAATTAATGGAAGAAAATCCAGCATGGACAGTTAAACACAAAGAGGCATACTTGGCTTAAGAAGTTCCTGCTCTGAAAATCACTGGAGGCTGGGGAAATATCACTATATACCTACTGTCTTATACTCTTTCCTGTACTCTGATGCTGGTCAGTGCCAAGACAAGTCACTGATCCAGACAAACCTTTGGTCTGACCCAGTGAAGTTGTTCTTATGTTCAGGGTTTTTTTAATTTGAAAAGTCCTACTGAAATCAGAAGGATGTCTAAATTCTTATACAAAAGCGGTCTGAACACCCAGCATTTTGTATGAACAATCACAGAATCACAGAATGGTAGGGGTTAGAATGGACCTTCAGAGATCATCTAGTCCAACCCCCCCACCAAAGCAGGTTTATTATATTTACCAGTATTATATTATTATATTTACCAATATAGTAAATAACGAAATGTGTACGTTTGTACATTTGATGAATATATAATATTCAGTTCCCATAATTAAGGCAACTGAAAAGGTTTTAGCATATAATCAAGAGAATAATCAAGAGAAGTAACTTACTAGAAGACAGAAAGGTATTGAAAGGGCATTGTACAATACTGTAACTCCAGAAACAGAGCGCTTCATGAAACCAAAGAGGCTTCCTTTTTTTTTTTAACAGCCACAAAATAAGTTAGCAATGTAGAGACTGAGTTTGTGAGTTCTGTGATAGAGGATGAAGCAATTTCATGAGAAAGCACAGAAAGCAGGAAGACAGTTCTGCTTCAGATTTGGCACTAGATGGAAAGCTAATGAAGCTGAGACTGATGGTAGAACCACATTCCTGCAGTGGTTGCGCGCCATGATTGCGACTCTCCTACTTTGGACAATAGCAGTCAGCATTTTTTTCTTTATTTGGACTGTCCAGATTCAGCAACTGTTTCACTTTCAGCACCAATAAACTCAGCATCTCTAAAAGAAATGTCCGGATATGCACCCTCAGTCACCAGCCATTTCTAAAAATGTATTCTCAATGATTTAGGAACATGCAAAAGCCTCAATTACAATAGTTATCACAGCTGAGACTAATACATAGCTACAGACTGTGGGAGCACACAGTGTCCATAGCTAATAGCATAATGATGATGACAAGCAGACTATTCAACAAGAAGGGGAACCCAGTATGAAAGACTGGTATGAGAAGATAAATTCCAGTATTTTGGTCCCGAAGGTGAAAACAAAGAACAACATTAAGAGTACTGGCAAGACCAAAGATACACAGAGAGAAGACATTTTACCCCAGGAGAAAATGTACTGCAGACTTCAGTCATGAAAAGTACATTATACTTACCTCAAAAATATTTTACTTCAGCAGCATGAAAATTTCTAATTACTCTTATAGTTCTTCCTACAAACAAACTTATGGAGATCAGGCGCTGTTTGTAGTTTGTGATCAAAGTGTTAGAAACAATCAGTTACGCTTGCAAGTGTGAAAACTGAAAATGTTAGCATACAAATGGAAAAAGGAAAGCATGTCTTTAATTAGCTCTTTTGCATACAAAGTCAAAACTGTGACACCTTATCACAAGTAAGATTAGAGATAGCACACAAACAAAGACAATGCATTTAGAAGTGCTAAGGACATTATCACATTCTACCACTTACTATCATTTTTTAATACAGCAAGATTTTATAATAGTGGGAGAAAGCAAAAGGAAAACAAGCTTGCCTGTATCTAAGTAAGCAAGCCAACTTGTCTATGAACTTGGCCTCCAGCACCTCTGCCCGTAGTAAGTGGAATTTGTTTCCTTCTACATCTACTGCCCAACTGCTTCTTCAAATTGTTTGTGTAAATACCAGGTGTTCAAAACAGTGGAGGCCTTTTTTGTCTCCATAATACCAGGAGAACATGCTTGACCTAATGACAGCTTTCTGAGCACACATAGGCACAAAAGTGTAACTGTACTCTCATCCTTCAGTTGCTTTCAGCTCCAACATTTTAAAGGGGATGATAACTTTTTGTCTGTTTAAACAAAAAGGTGGCATTTGAAGTCTACAGCAGGAAGCAGTCCCTCAGCTTTTCAAGAGTATACTTTTGGAAGAAACTCAGTTAAAATAATCTTTTGACTTAACTGGAAATAATGATTTACCTTGAACAAAGAAGGAATTTCAAGAGATTTTGCCAGGATAAGAGGTTGAGTAGGAAGAAATATGGCTTAAATTTCTACCATGACTTCTGGAAGAAGTAAAAGGCATAATTAATATTAGCATTGATAAAAAGAAGTCATCAGCAAGCTCATGGCTCAAACAGCTCTCCCAATGAAGGATGTAAATCCATTTTATTTTCACGTCGGGAATCCGCAACCGGAATGTTAGGAACTTTGGGATTACAGAAAGGAAGAACACAGACTATTCATCTTTAGGAAGATGCATGGCAGAAAAAGTTGGCTAGCTAACTAACTAATGGAGATTCCCCCTGTTTTTCAAATTCAGAAAGTGATCCATAACTATGTGGACCAGAGTCCTTGGCTGAGACTGGAACCTGGCTAAACTCCATACTGAGAACATAGCCCTCTGGGAATATATATGTCCATCAGATATCCTTCATAATAGCTGAAAGGAGTCTAGGTTCTACCAGAGAAAAAACAGCATGCACTAAACATAAGAACAATTGGCATACAGCCTTCAGATGCAGGTGGAGATGATGTGAAAGCAAGTCTGGAAACTAAGACAAGGTTTTGCATACCTCCTCTAAGAGCTGGAACAAATTCATGAAGAGACCAGCTTTGGTCAACCCTGGTTTATTGTAATTACCTTGTTTGCATTGTGCTTTATCTCCCAGAAGATGACTATCAGGCAGAGCTGAAGACGTAAGAAACTTAGCCCCCTCAGCAGCTGGAATATGCGTACCAAGAACCCAGAAGACAGTCTGAGACTGACATAGAAAGAGTGGCTTTTCTTTTAGGTCCTAAAGGGAAGATCACTTACAGAGTACCCACAAATCCTGGAAGAGGACTCTGAGAATTGCTCCACAGCTCTCATTTGTAATTCATCAGACTTCAGCAGCACAGGTTGCACAATATTGTGTCTAGGATTCTTGAGAGGTAAAGAATAGTCAAGGCAACCTGATAAGGAACAAGCCAGTTTCAATATCAGAACACTTACAGGTAGAACAGAGAGGATGCCACACTATTTTTGTTGTACATTGATGCAAAATGCATCAGTGGTATTATCTGTTGCTACTGTTATAACCTCTGCTAAAAAGAAGAAAAATATTACAAATTTCATAAACCTGTATGTAGACTGCTATCCTTGGGAGAGATGGTGTCATAGACTGTCCAAATGCCAGAGCTAAGAGAAGTGTACACAACTGATGACCTAGTGACCAAAGATAACAGAACATTCCCTTGCTAACACTGTGGGTTTTTCCACTACCTACTGAAAAATTTTACTTCTAGAAACTTTGTGTTCGTCACATCCACTGGAGATGCACAGCTCAAAGTCATGTTTTTTATGCTTGGAATCAAAACTTTCAAGGGAAGGGAATGGTTTCCAAAGCTAAGTAGGTCTTGTGTGACGTGACAGAATAAGCCTTCACCTTTTGAAGGATAGATCCTAACATTTGGAATTGATTCCAGGCACACAAGATCTGGTAGAAATAAGATCAAGATGGGTTGTTATGTATACATCACGGTCTGCACTTCAGAGGAGACTGTTACATATTGCCCATGAGTCCTAAAAAGTTTAGAAGTGCAAAGCAGACTGTGGAGTTTGTAAAACATTTCACCTGCCAGATACTAAGATAAGGATAGAAAATAACTTTGTATGAGCAACTGCCACTGCAAGAACCTTTGATATTGACCCTCAAGGTAACAGAAAGATTGAACTGCGCAAACAGTGATACTGGGCTGCAACAAAGTAAAGAAATTTCCTATTAAATGGATTATAATGTGGAAATAAATTAAGATTAAGAGAGAAAAGTGAGTTAACCCTTTGAAATAGTGATATTATTCCCATCATCATCATCCTGATCTTGAATTTGACAATTAAAGCATTCAACCAAAGTCTGAGGTGGCTCCCTACCCTGTTTTCTTCTTTTGATACTAGAAAATAAATACTGTAAAACTCCTTTTCTCTTATATAAAACAGAAGACAATCTGTGGCTCCTCGATTATATGAGCAGCTACTTTATTTGGAAGGTCTACTGTGATGGCAACAGCTGTGGACTATACAGATTCAAGTAAATATAGTGGAAAAGTGGGCTATATTTTAAGTTTCTTACATGAGACAGTGGAAGAAGCCACAACATTTCAGGATCAGACTATAAATGTATCCTTTCAAAATTCCATATCAGTATTTTTTAGAATTTGAACTGTCACGGTACTGTCCTGGTAAAAGCAGTTTGGCATGGGAAACTCCGAGTGGGTAGGGCAAAATGGAGAAGTTAGAAAATTAAGTATTTTAGCACAAAGCTACAATTATAAAAAATGGAAACAACCAGAAGTGCCTAAAAGGGAAACAGCAAACAGAATAGGGACAAAAAAACCCAAACAGTATTGCTGGGTTTTTCTTTACTTTTTTTATTATACTCTTGAAAAAGATTACCCAAGCACTTTTTCCGCTGACAGTCAAGCATGATATAATTAGACAGAGTCAAGTAAATTTGATATGTGAAAATACAATGAGATTTTCTTCCTCTTTCAGCAACTTCTTCCAACCAATTGAATACCCACATTGAGGAAGGAATGCTGCATATTGCTAATATGCACAGATTTCAAGTCTGAGTGTCTATTTCAGTCACTAACTTAGAACTGTGAAGAGACTTACATTTCTCTAACTCCAAAACTGGACTCATAATGCCATGTAATTTGTAACATGTTTTTGCAGTAGATAGTAAAAGGAATAATTTTAAATAAAAGCAGAACCAATAAGATGAAAATTTGCTTTCCACAGCTTTCAAATTCATCAGTATACTAATATTCCACAGAATAGAAATACAAAATTATTATATAAGTAATCATCAGCTGGTCAGTATACAGCAAATGAAGGAATAGTCTTTGTTACCAGTATTCAGAACTGAAGTCTTCTTGCAACATGTTTGTGACAATGGCCTTTTGCCAGTGTTAGAGAAACAGTCCTTGTTGTTTCAGAGTATCTTTAGGACACTACAACCTAGTGACGATTGCACTTGGCAAAATACACAACTGAGAGAGAACTTAAGAAAAATGAGCACTTTCTAGTTTGACAGAAATCTTGACACAATTTATAGTTTTAGATAAATTAGCAGGTCAAATATAATGAGCTAAAAACATTATGGAAACCACAAATTGATCTATGTTGACTAAGATTTTGTCTATAGTCTGCTCTCTAGCTGAGACTAACTCAGGTTTTCTAGACTTTTTTGGCAATGAAAACAACGTCTGCAGAGCAGATGTCTGGTGGAAACAGAGACAAAAGCAATGGGATAGAAGTAATCATGCCAGATGTCCAGAGCAAGCAATTATTCAAAACAAAATGAATTGATAGAAGATCCAAATCTTAAGATGCTGGTTACCCTTAGCCACTTACACCCTAGCAATAATGACAGAGGTGAGACTACTATGAATTTTAAAAGTAAAACCAACTATGTAGGTCAGCAGCTTTCCTCTCTTAAAAGGTATTTTACAGCAGTCACTTGAAAGGTTGCTATTATACAGTGGCAGCTGACCAAAAAACATTTCTGCACAGAAATTTTCAGATTTTTCCTCAAAATGTCAAACTCTTCTACATAAGCAAAAAGTAATTTTATGCTCAAAATCCAGTATTACATAAGACAGTGTAGGAAAAAGAAATTTATCATTCCTTACTGAAAACACAGTGTTTAGGACTGTGAGTTGGTTTGGTGTTTAGTTTAGTTTCTTGGTGAGAACAAATGGAAATACAGGACATTCAATTTAACCATCAGAAAAAAATATTTTTTACACTGAAGGTGGTAACAAAATGGAACAGGCTGCATAGGGAAGTTGTGGAGGCTCCATCCTTGAAGATATTCAAAACCCAACCGGACACAGCCCTGGGCAACATGCTCTAGTTGGCCCTGTTTTGAGCAGAGACTTTGCACTAGACAGTCTCCAGAGGTCCCTTCCAGCATCAACCATTCTGTGAACATGGAAAATGCCAGTGTTTAGGAGTTTTCTTTACTTTCCATTCATTATTGGTTCTTTTTCAACAGCACCAAATGTCTAAGTGTCATCTCCATATCTTGTTTGAAATTATGGTAGTTTTGATTTCCAATGTTTTCTGTTTACTAGTTATGAAGCCATGCTGTAATTTTGATCTTACTATCCCCTGATTTGATTTACTTACACTCTCACTATCCCAACCTATTTCTTCCTTTTTCTCCTTGAGTTTCCAGGGCACAGAAGTATTCCAATTTATAATATGTTTAATCTGCAATGATCCCTTCCCTTCCAAATTGCTAAGACAATTTTTTTTCACCAATCTTTTTGGAAAACTTTGCGGCACATTTTACCATAAGCACTTCTCTATGTTCTCCTTTAAAAAATGCAGTTGCTTACAGAAGTGTATGTTTCACTGTTTAGAATCACAGATGATGACTTTAGTATATTTTATACCTTTTATAAAACTGCTGTTGTTAAGGAACTGGTAGTTCACGCATCACCTGATGTTTGTTCAGAGGAAACTATTTTTTAAACATGCACACAAAAATCTTAGCTCTTCCATGTTTGAACGTCTACTGTAAACTAAGTACATTCAATATGCAATGTTATGAGTCAATTAAATATACAACCCATTTATTTTCACAGAAGCATTTTTCACAGAAATGCTTAGTGAAGTAACACTACACAGTTCTTACTGTCCTTACCTCCTGCTGATATTAGTACTGAGCTACATGAGGAATTGTCCTTTCAAATTATCTACTTGCACATTTACATATTAAATCTCTTTTGCAGGTACAGGTATGATTAGAACACATAAATTTCTGATTTTACATATGCAAGTATGCTGTGAGCAAATGCCAGCATTCACAAACAATTACAAGAGCCACTTTGAAAACTAGTTTAGGTATTTGGTTCTTTGTTGTGATCTACATCAACAAATAAGACCAATATTTGTCATTCTATCAATTTCATAACAAAAAATGTATAGTATTAGTAATATGAGAGATAATTTCTTAGCAGCAGATTTTCAGTGGGATTTTTGCAGCAACAAGGGACCAATGGTAATGATAAGTCTTGTTCTCTGCTTCACAGCAGAGCTGTATTCCATTTTGGTAGGACACTTCACAGGCAAAAAGAGAAGCTTTGTAAACATCTACATTCACCATTACTAAAAATAAAATGTATACACTAACAAAGGCATTTAATAATCAACACTTGTTTGAGAATCATATTATTACAGGAAACACTTCAGTAGGACTCCAACCATGTCTTCTTTTGAAATTATATAAGATATCTTCCTTTGAAAGTATTTCAGACAAATTTGTTATGGAAGAGGATGTATTGATAATACCAAACAACAAACTTTCTACAAAGTTCACGTAACTGAGTCTTTAAAAAAATAGAGCATGTACCTTCCATATGATATGAAAGTCACTGAATTTTTTGGATGATGTTGTAAATGCAACCAAAGCATGTTTAGTTTCATTTTGGTTTGTTAGAACTACAAAAGAAGAAGGAAGAAACAGCAATTTGCAAGGAGATGGAAAACAAGGCAATATAAATAGAAAAAATAGTTACACTTAATGAGATTTGTTTTCATTGGAACTGCTGCTGGGTTTCACTTTCAAACTACAGAGTTATCTGCTTTCATTTGATTAGAAACAATGCTATGCAATCTGTCTGAGTTGCTTTGATTCTCTCACCAAATAAAAGAACAAGTGCGTCACACTTAAAGAGAGAAAACATTCAATTTAAGGAAATGAAAGAACAAAGAAAGAACCTAGTTACTTTAAATACAAATGTGAAGACAATTACATTGAAGATAGTAAATCACAGTCTGGCGAGGATGCTGGTGGAGAAATTCTGTCCTGACACAAACCCACAAGGAATTACTAAAACTCACAGGATTGCTTTGGAAGACCATAGTTGTGGTTTCGTTTATACTAAACTCTCTATCTCAATAGATTAAGGTTTTTTCTTTTTAGTAGTTGCTTCTAAACTTTCCCTTTATTGCAGTTTTCCATCATCATCCTTCAGTCTCCCAGTGGAATGACTTTTCCATCTCCCTGTGCTGCAGTAGTGCTTGCCACCTTTTTTCTTTCAAACTGTTTAACATAATTAAGTAATTTAAATTATCAAAGCAATTATTCCCAAATGGAATACAGTTTGACACTTACTGCTTCTACTTCATGTCTCTTTCTGCCTTGCATTCTCAAAAGCTTATCGATTTCTCCAGCTGAAAAACTGATATAACAAGATTTTGCCTCTTCCTAGAAGCCTTGCCTTGCTTGTACTTCTGTACTCTCAGATCACCATAGCTACAGCACTACTACTATGGATGCACTTGTACCATCCATATGTTGCATCATGTTGTTACATCCTTAAACGTGCATTCCTTCACCACCTAATTATTACCGATGTCTTAGAAAAACTTTCACCTCCAATTCGTGTCATACTTATTACATATCATAAATGAGTAACTTTACTTATACTGCAGTTACACTGCTTTAAATATCTTAGCAAGCAATAATAAAATCTTTTGCCAGAATGCAAAAACTGTACAGACAGCATGTTCTTATGATTGAAGACAATGGCTCATTCAGCCTAAATGAGGGAGTCAATTCTGTATCTGAAAAGATTGCCAGGGTACACCATTGATCATACCACATATCTTAGAAATGTAGAGAAATAACACTGAAGAACTTACTAAGGGCTTCAGAACAGGGTTCAAAATACCAAATATTAATTATAATTGGTGTTTTCCCTGTGTGAAGACTATAAAATGTGACTTAAAACTATACCAAGTCATCAAGGCCTTGGAGGATAGATATTCAGCTGTAGACTACAGAAACAGAGTCTTCAGGAACAGTCTCTAGCAAACACTGTGGCCACAAATTTGGAACATATCTAATGGAATCTGATGGTAATTCCATGCAAGCTGCATCTAAGAATCTCTATCTCAAAGCACACCGCGTCCAACTGGGATTGTATGGTGTGTGGCGCAGTGCCACGTTGACTGTACACTTTTTGTGTGTCTGAGTTCCCTCCCAGAAAGCATAGGAATCACTTTTTGAAGCAGAATGAAGGCTAACTAGGAAAAAAAGTTATTTTCACAAATATGTTATGTTTCTCGTAGCAATGATGCTGCAACAACAACAGTCTGTGCATATAAATGACTTAAGCTGTATAGGGATAGTTAATATTTTTACTAGACAAAACAATATATTTGGTAGTTGCTTTACTTCAGGCCGAAGTAAGAGCTTATACCACAGAAAGTCCATCTGTTATTTCACTTAAGTCATTTGTCTAGTAAAAGATATTACTTCTTCATACAAGCCCTGACTTACTTTATGTTCTCTTATTTGCTGTTTCCAACTGCTGTAAATTAAGAAAGTTCACATGTTAAGTGTGTGGTTACTTTTAATGCACTAAAAGATATGTTGTTGCATTCATCTTTTATTTCACTTTTGAATACATTATTTTTTACTGTACCTTTTGCTTTTTTACTACTTCTAATACTTGAATACTTCAAGCTTTTCCCTCTGCTAACAAAGTAAGCTACTGTCAGTGGTAACATGTTAATTCAATGTTTTAACAGGATTCCCAGGTCCTAATAGCCATTACTTCCCTCATTCATAATAAAACCAGTGTGAGATGGCTGTGTTCTCACATATCAAACAAAACTTCAGGACAGCCGAGTTAAATGATTTGCCAACATATAATTTGATATAGCACTAGCAATTTTCTAAGTCTTTCTCAGTTATCCACGTAGCTGTTTAGGACATACCAGGTGAAATGCTTATCAGCACTGCTGAAGTGTTTGATTTAAACCACTGGTTCCATGTTTTGAGATATCTTTGGTAATCTTAAAATAAGAGGTTGAATGATACAAAGTGTTTTTTTAAACAGATTGTCAAACCTTAATGTTTCTTTACAACAACATATGGTATAGTCATTATTTAAAGGCAGGTTCTCAGCAGTACACATCTTTCACTATAGGGATTGAAGCTGAGGACCCATCTGCTCATATATATTAAATTCAAATACAATTTCAAACATTTGCTGAACTGATGACACTTTCAAATATGGTAGAATTTTTATGACATAGGTGAATAACAGGAACATGATTTCACTTTAACCAAAATAATCCTAAATTGTTGTCAGAGAAAAGAAAAAAGGGAATAAACAGCTGCAGTACTGAATCACGTTAAACACAATGACAGGGCTGTGTAATACAGGCTCCACGTTATAAAGCTTTCTTTTTTCCTTTAAACTAAGGAATGTGCAAATGGTAATCACACTAGCTCAACAGAAAAGCACTTTACAGCACACCCAAAAACGTGGAGGTGATCTCTTTTATTGGGGCAACTAAAAATATAAAGAAGAAGTCTTGGAGAAATTTTATTTTAATTTGTTTTATCAGAGCTTGTGAGCAGTAAAAAAGAAAATCAAAGGGTTGCCCTGTGTGGTGCCTCTTGGTAAAATAATCAGCTTTGAAGTTATTCTTTGGATAACACAAGACACTGGGTTAAGTAAGGGGCACCTCCTTAGGATTTACTCCCATTTGACACAGCACTGCCAAACATATGTAAATTTTATACCAAACTGAATGTGAAAACATGTCTTATATTAAACAACCCTATAAACACTATGATTGTTCCCTAAATAACCATGCAGATGAGAAAAAGACAGAGGAAAACACAGGAGTGTAAAATCAAGGAAAATCTAGGGGAAAAAATTATAAAACTAAAGAAACACGGAACCATTGATCCATCAATATTCTTACACTGGCCAGTCCCCAGCTGAAGTAATATATCACAGTTCAACAAGTAATCAGCTATGACAACTTAGACAACAAAGGATCTGTACCTATACACAGAATAAATTAAATCAGATTTGTTCTTAATCTGATAGCCATCATATTTTGACAGTTAATTATGTTAGTTTAAAGAAACATATACCAATTCACGATAACTAAAATGCTCACTATGACTGAAAATCTGTTCATTTTTTACCTTATATGTTTTTTTCTGTTAATTCATTATCGTGGTTTGGGCTGGACTGGTCGCACTACCGACTGAAAAGAAAATTGGTTCTGTTTTACTTCACACCAGGACAGTCACTGATTTTATTGTCTAACATGAGGAAAACTTAAAAATACAGGGGGAAAGAGAAAGAAACAGAAACAAACAGAAAAAAAATCAACAGTAAAATGAGAAAAAATACAGAGCTCCTCACAGCAGCCATATCTTGAGAACAGGATTAAAAACACACATGCAACCTCAGACTTTTCTAAAGAATTTTTAAACTGAATATATTCTACCTTGTACCACAGCCTCCCATAAAAATGCAATAAAAACCTGCACATACTGGAATGGCATCTTCATAAAAGGTAAGGCCTGGCTTAAGCTTGCTTCTACAAATAAGATACAATACATGTTCACAGCAGAACAATTACTTAAAGATTCCAAAAATCCAAACCCTCTATGTATGGACATTCTTATTCCAGAATAAAACCATTCAAGAATGGCAACAGCAAGAAAATCCGCAGAAATTGTTTTAATACAGTTAATAGTTTGTCTCCTGTATGTGTGAACCTTCTGAAAAAAAGATCACAGCTCTTCATACACTGTTCAGATAGCTTGATGAACACCACATATTTTTGTTCATTGTTCATTTGAAGACACAGAACGTTTGCAAAAGGTGTGGCTTTTTGATGCTGGTCATTATAGTTTCCTCCCATTACTTCCATACACCTTCATTATCGGAATTATCAAACTGTAGCTTTTGCTTGACATACATTTATTACCGGTTGACTCTATTTTATTATCATAATATACTTACTGGCCGATAATATTAAATTAATTGAAAAATTTTGTCTCTTGATAGCAAATACGATAGGAAAAAATATATTGAAAATGATGATTTACATTTCTGATAATATTTTGAGACTGGAATATGGTATAGTACTCCAAACACTGTGGATTTCCAGTAAAGTAATCTCAGACAAAACAGCATGAAATTCCCCAAATTAATCTAGGTGATTTTTAAATGATATGTAGGAATGATACCATGCCAAAATGAAGGCAAGTATAAGAGGGAGTCAATAACGAAAAAAAGCTAGGTGTCAAATCATATTTGTGGAATCTATGGAAACCTCATCAAAGTGAACTAGATTTGTATCAAGGGCATTTTTTGTGATGTCCAAGTGAAATTGTGCTTGGAATTCTATATATCGACAAAACTAAATAGCTCAATGTGGGTCTGTAAAAGTTAGAATAACAATTGACAGCGCAGCCTTCAAATCAAGTACTCAAGGTGGCATTTCGGAGCTTAAGATACATAACAGGATGATCAGAGGAGTTTTGTAAAAGGCGGAGAATTTCAGATTTGAACATAGGCTCTCAGCTTTGAATGCTTCTCTAGACATCAAATTAGAAAACTACTGATGCATAAAATATACAGCAGTAAGTATTGCAACTAATCTACTGCAATAACTTTTCATTCATTTTGATAGTGGATGGGATTATAAAGATGGAGCATATCACTGAAGAATCATTTTGTACAATAAAGATCATACCACAGTAGTAAAGATTTTAGGATACTTTCAGTCCTCAGCCAGAGACCCTTCATCTTCTGATAACATTCTGCTTGTTGAGTGAAGATTTTAATGAAAACAGTATTTCAGAACTTCCTTCCTTTGTGAGTATATGTCCTTACCTTAACCTTATTTTAACATTGTTTTTTGAGTGGGCGTTTATTGTATTGTAGAGTATGGCAAATCTGATAAGAGAAAAGCAAAGGCTGAGCTCAGTCTTATTGTATCAGAATGGCTGAAATAATTACATATCCTGGAAAACCTGGGAATTTCTGATCCTAGTTTCAGATATAGAATGGATACACAGTTTTTGATTACAGAGAATTCTCTTGCAGTCAAACACAAAGCTAAACTTCTGTCATATTCTCTGATGAACAATCAACATGGCCCATTTCCTGGGCTTTGGGAGAAAAACTGTTTCTTGCACAAGCCAGTGAACTGAGAATAATAGGAATGATATGCTTGATGACAGCAGCAACATAGAATCTAAAAAAATACCCCAGAAGATTGCACTTTTGAATTAAAGTATGAATGTCATAAGGACAGCACATAGGATGTTTGATCCCAAAAGGTTTGCTTCTTTTAGTGTCCTATAAGCTACTGCTGTAACCGTAAAAACCACCCATTACTCGGATAGTTAATTCTCCCCAGACATTCTAACTTGTTTCTAAAATGATCACAACAGTTATTAAAAGACAATGACAGAAAAAAAACCAAAACAGTTTACATTCTGGTTTCCAAAGGAAACAAAATTATTTCCTTTATCTACATTTTGTTTCATTATAGCTTCTTTTCATGCCTCATCATGTAAAAAAGTATAATTGTCTGGGTTTGTTACCTCATAGGACAGATTTTTTCAGGTATAAGGGAAATATTATTCCCAGTTCTTTGGGTATTTTTTGCAAAGAGAGTTTCCTCTGCTCTCACCATAAAACATCAAGCAATTATGTAACTGAGAAAAGATCCGTGCTGCTTCCACCTAAATCTGTTAGTATCATTCCTGAAATTCAAAAGTGCCTGGCTGCTGCAGAACAGTGGCCTTCACACAACAGGCCAGATTGACAGCATATCCATATTCTTGGAGGGTATATTCAATCCCTAACAACTCATCAGTCTCCTGTACAATAATGACTGTCCAATTAATTTGAATATATTAAGCACATTCACACTACTAGCAGCATTCCTATACATACCTAGAGGAAAACCAAAGAAGATTGAACAACTTAGTGTGAGCAGAGCTCCTGGCAGCACGCACCATAGAAATTGTTCACTGTAGAAAAATAATTCAAACTTATAATAGATGTATTTATCTGTAGGGACTTGTGGCTCTTCTAGATTTTTTACAATAACCATTCGTATTGACACATATTTTCTTTAACCCTTACATTTTAAAAAATAATCCTACCATCAACAGACTACAGTTTGAAAGAGATTCCCTTTACAGGCAATCCTTTTCAAAGTTATTCATAATATACTTCCCTGTGCTTCTGGTAACTGTCAAAAATTGGCTTCATATCAGATGGAATATTCGTCTAATTTAATACAGCATTTCCTGTTTGGATAGTTAACTAATTCCAGTATTTTCTCCAGGGCTTGAGTTTTCACTAAGAAAGCATACTGCAACAGCCCCCAATGAAGGCTGTTTCAGCGCTCATTTCCTGAATCTGATCTTGACTTCTGAGAGAATTAACTATTTAGTTCAGTGAGTTGCTAACTCTTAAAGTGGTCAAGATGTCCATCTTCACAAATATTTACTTCACAACTCTGACAATAGAAGTTAGTTGGAATCATTTGAAAGATTGTTCCATAGGAGCAAGGCCTCCAAATTTCCAAACTGTTAATAACTGAAATTTCTGATAAATATTTCTGCATGTAAAAAAGAATACTCCGCATCTATAAATGAGAGGAAAAAGAGACTTGGACAACAAACAATAAATTCAAGCTCCTTTGGAAACAGCAAGGCTTCTTAGGACTCAGCTCATTATTTTTCCCTGGGAGATATGCAATTGAAATTCAGTGAGAGTTAAACACTTGACTCCCTTAGGTTCTTTAAAATCCCAGATGAAGTGATATTTAACTAATTCCCACACTAATAGAAATTAGTCATTTGGCACAACGATGCAATCTAATTGTTGGTCACTACAATAGATTCAGTCCCCAGCACAGTATTTAATGACGTCATTATAGGAGCTCACATGTCCTGTCCCACTGGGCTAATAGCAGCTGAGCTTCCTGCCCTGAAAGCCCAGTCACCTGGAGTGCGATACAAGGGAAGCAGTTGCCTTGGAGGATGTCTCTCATTACCTACTGTAAGGTTGTGTATGGGCATTCAGCTTTTCACCAGCACTTTTTGCTTTTTGGCAGCATGCAGATTCTATATATTAGAAGTAATACATCCTTTGGGTGTGAGCATCCTCACATGTTCTATAAAATCAGTGAAATTAGATGCCTCTCTAACATGTACGAAATAAAATTATAGATCTCTGGAGAGATTTACTCCTGAATAGCAAGAGTTTTTCTCCCCTTTCCTGGTTTGTTTTCCCTCTTTCATTCTTAGTGTCCTGGCTTTGCTGCCAGAAATTTCTAAACTGGTGAGCTCACTCTCCCCCCTCCTCCTTTCTTTCTTCCTTTCTCTCCCTCCCTCTGCCCGTCGGTAGGTTTCAATGGGCTCCTGCAGTTACTCGGGCGGACAGCATTCCGTTGCCAGGCAACTCCCTGAAAAGAAGCACATGCTGCTGCTGCACAGACAGAGCGTGCCCGTCTGCTCCAGTGATGCTGTGGCCTAATTTCTACCTCTGTTGTGTTAGACACAAAAGGGAACATCTCCAGAGTAGAGGGTTAGGGAGTACTGAATTATCTGCACTTTTTTGTTGTTTGTTTTCTCCCCGCTCTCCTGATCGGGTGCATCCCCTTCCATCTCAGGGCCCCCAGAAGTCATGCATGTCTAATCTGCATGCCTGTGTTTGGGACTGTTCACCGGGCTTTGTAGAATACTGACAATTTTCTGTTAGCTTTTGGCTGAGTTAATAGTACTTATGCAGATCTGTTAAGCTTTCCTGTAGCTCTCCCATAAGGGCAGTTTTGCATGTAAATTCTCAAGGCCATTCATCTTTTCCTACCTGACTCTTCATTGCCTGGGTGGGTTTTTTTTTAAACGCCTCTTTAGGAATGTAGGCATAGCCTTTCTTGTTTTCCCTCCCTTCACTGTGCTTTCCTGAGAACAAAGAACAGCAAACTAAGACATTCCTTTGGTTTTTCCACAGCCTGAAGAAAGATCGCTGCTTTATCCATTGGATTTAGTTTTGGACTGCCTAATCTTCTCAAAAGGCGGGCCCATACAGATTCAGATTTTGTGGTTTGAACTTAGCTCTGCAACCACAATCCTTCACTGTCTTTTACAGACAGTATTATCATTAGGTAAAAAACAGCAGTCAGAATAAGAAGCAAGTTTCCTTATACTTATTGCTAGCTTTCTTAAATTTATTGTTAGCATGTTTTTCATACAAAGGTTGCTTATGTTAGTTGCCTTTTGTCAGTTCTGGTACCAACTCAGCAGCTCACTCAACCTGCAAGCAAACATGAACCTCAGAGAGAGGCTGGCTGCACTGTATTCAGCCTGACAGAGTCTAATATTGCTCTGGTGCTCTGGGTATTCCACCGATCCTCCTCTCACTTCTGGACCAAGTCTGAAGTCCCAGTCCTAATCTACAAATCCCTTATTTGGTTAGCGTGCATCTACTTTAAGGGCAGCCAAGAATCTTCATCCACTGATCCCTAGAGTCAGCACTACACTACAAATTTCTGCCAGCATAGCTATGTCAACACAAACTGTGAAAAAAGTATAACCTCCAGCTGACACTGCCATACCAGTAAATGCCTAGTTCAGCCTCATTTATGCCATCAGGGCAGCACATCTGTCAGCTTAGTTTGTGCCTTCAGAAATGTGCTGTAATTAAACAGGCAAAAACCACAGTGGCATGGAAAAACATGGAAATAGCAGATTCCCCGTAACAGGTAAGACCGGGGGTAGTATCTGTGGACACATTACAAGAAAGACTCTGCAAGACACAGAGATCCAATAGCTCTGTAGAAGAAAGGTCCCAGCCCAAATGTTCAAATTCTTCCCATTGGCACAGTACTTCGGAGATTGCAGCCACTTTTTGTTCCAGTGTACTTTATGTCTATAGTGCTGTGGATAAGACTCCATATCTTTTGTTGTGGATGAGATTCTGTATCTTTTGCTTATCTCCTACACAAAGGATCAGAACTGCTCAACTGTGTGGTAGCCATAGTTCTGCAACACTAAACACAAAGGGAGTGGTGAAGTCTCATCCTTTTGGAGCAAAAGGATATTTCAGTCCCTGAGAGTTTCACGTGAAAGGCAATCACATTATTTACAAAATGTTTTGAGACCTTCTGGAAAAAAAGGTGCTATATACAGGCAGAACAATAGTTAGTACTTGTGTGAGTCACACATACACAACTTTCAGTGTTATACAACTCCTCAAACATCCTTCCTCCCCAAACACACTCTGTATAAGATGAAACATGTGGGACTTTTCTCCCTCAAAAAGACAACTTAATAGCACTAAAGAAACAACAAAATGTCTTAACACTACATTAAAAATTCACACTCCCATTTGAAGTCAATCTAAAAGGGAAAATAAAGGACCAGAACAGCTTATGGCCATGGCAAAGCTAATGAAAAAAAAAATAATTAGGTGATCCTTTGCCAAACGGGTAAAGACCTGAAGAATAACAACACAAGCCCGTTCACCACACGGATACCAATTTCTTATTCCCTGTCCAGAGGCAGTCTATGTGTTTCTCTGTGTACTTTTGGATCTTGCGTCAATTCAAGATGATACTACAGTTTGGCCCACAGCCAGACAGTGGCAAGTGAAATAATGTTCCAGTACTAGCACTGTGAACACACAGCTGGCTTCAAAGGGAAATGGACTAATCCTACTTCATTTCCCTTCTTCAGTATATGTTTAAAGAGCTTTGGTGCGCTGAAGGAAATTGACCAGAATTCATTAGTTCCCTTCTGATTCAGCTCCTTGCTGTTGGAAAGGGAAACAGGTCGGGATTTCAGGATCCTACTCAATTTCCTTTTGAAGCAGACTTTAAGCCAATTCTGCTCTCAGTTGTAACACACGGATCTTCACTAATGATGCATATATTTAAATGCAATGCCTCTCCAAGCTGGCTAAAATGTATAAAGACTATGAAGGGAGGAAGAAATATTAAAAAATACTTTTAAAAAAAAGATAATCTGTCTGACTTTGTACCATTCAGAACTTTTGCCTGAGAACATTCCTGAGAAATGAACTCAGAAAATCAAGAGAGGAACTTCTAGAAAGAGACACAGGAGAAAAGAGAGGGGGAAAAACCCAACTGAGACTAGGAAAATATCACAATGAAGGAAAAAAAGAATAATAATTTTATAAATAAATCATATACACTTTTTGCTGTTCAATGGAAAATTAAAGCAAACTAATCCACGGATTGTAATAGCTAAAGCAAATCCCTTTTGATCTTGTTCGAAGGTGGTTTTGGAAAGGGAGACATGAAACTTAATCACTTGCTCTGGACAGAAAGTTTTTCTACCCGTTCTTAATCAGACCTCTCCATTTCTCTCTTTCAAGCTCATGTCATATTTTTGTGAGCCTCCTCAAGGTTACTGGAAGCAATAGGATTTCAAATGATTCCAGGCTATATCCTGTTCAGTTTAAGGCCACAGCTTTTGAGACAATAAACCAGAACCAACACTCTTCCAAAGCAAACCTACAATCAACCACTTAAGCAGAAAGTAGCTTGTGATAAAGAAAGCAGAACAGAAGAAGGCTACAGGGCTCATGATGGGACCATGGATTCATAGGAATCAAATAAGAACAACACTGTTGCTGTCATGAACTGTCTCTTAAGTTTGAACTATGATACTTTAAATGGTGAACAGCCTTATGAATTTGGTTTCCCTATTAATTACAAATCCATGAGCTTGAAGCAGTATGTTGCACAGAAAACATGTCCTGGAGTTGGAATCAACCAAAAAGCTTTTAAAATAGCAACACTGTCTGAGAAGAGATGCGTGATTCCAAAAACCTCAAGTTCTAGAAGTTTTTATTGTCTGAAGTTGTAGAGGTGTCTCAGGAGCTCTATGCGACAATTTAAAAATTTGTTTCTTTATGGGTTAGCTGCAGAAATATAGTACAGACACAATTTATATCCTGCACTAGTAGCTCCTCAGCACAGGAGAATGAAGGACAATTAGAGATCAAGTAATGGCTCAGTGATCCTGTAGAACACTGTACCACCTACAGAGCAAGTTAAAACGAGATTATTTTCCTTTGCTATTCTATGTCAACTTCAGTTTACAGGTTTAACTTTTATCACTAGACCATAATTTAAAATGTTATTCAACCCACTCTAGAAAAAGTTATATGACATTTATAACTTATAAAGGCTGAGAGCTTTATACAGAAGCGCTGGGATAGACACAGCAGTAACACAGATAGTCTGTTCGCTTTGCATGCACAACTTATTTTCTCACTCCAAAGACAAAGGTTGAATGTCCCATCCCTCTTTAGTTGTAGTGAATGGATATTGTACAGGAAGAAATCAGTCACCACTTGTAGATAACATCACAAACAAATAAATACATGAAACAAAGGCATTTCATGGCTCAAACATTCAAAGTCAAAACTAGTTTATTAGGCATTTTTCTCATTTTTGTTGTTTAATGTACTTCAGTGTCAAAGTACAAGGCAATTGATACAAAGGCAATTCTAGTTCAATCAGCTCAGCAAGTATAACTAATTTTTTTAATCCTTTCTTGTTTGCCTCATTTGTGTGTTATTATTATTATTGTTGTTTGCTACACTGATTATACAAAAGGTTTTTCTTATGTATTCCCTTTGCAAAATCTGCATTCTCCTTCTTCCTACCTGCTCAGTTTCGCTCTCTCTCATAAAGAACCATTTCCTTCTGTTCATGCTGTGCATACATATGACTTAAACTTCACTTGATGTCACCTCAGAATTTAAATTTCCCTCCAAATTGAGGTAAATTATTCTGGATAACACTACATTCTAAATATATCCCAGTCCTTAACAGAGATGAGAATTTTGTTTTTACTGTCAGAAATATTTCAGCTTGCAAAACATATTCCAGCAAAACCTTCCCTTGATTCCTAGTGTAAAGAGCCACAGGTTGCTTTTCTGAAAATAAAAACAAAGTGCAGAATGAGAAATGCAGTTCAATAACCTAACCAACCATGGAGATAGAGTTACTATTTACAAATGGGAGTTAGTGTATGCAAGGAGAATTGGGCTCTAGAAGACATAACAGGAAAAGAAAACATCCTTTGATTTACATCAAAGATGTCTCTTTTAGACTTCAAATGGGAGGCAGCGAAATACTGAGGGAGGGAGATTAAATACTGTGGCAAGAGGTAGAACATAGCGACAGAGAAACACCTGCCCCTACTGCCATCCTTTGACAGGTACAAAATGAACATGTTTGCAATCAAGATTTAATACAGTGTGGAGATCAACACAGGCTGCCTAGTGGAGGAAGGAAAGGAAAAGGAAAGCGATCAGGGAGCCAGGAAATATCAAGTCCTCCCACTATGCACTGCACATAGTGCAAATGCTTGTGCAGACCACCCTGGACAACAAAGATACTGCATGTCGTTTGAGCAACTCATCCTTCTACTTATGCACAATTAGGAAAGGAGGGACAGGCATCATGGATGGCACATAACCTTACAAATAGGTACTCTGAAAATACATGATGATTACTTCAAATTACAGACACAGATATACCACCGGTATTCATTAACCATACCTCCTAGTCCCAACACCTTTTTTAGACATCATAAACTAAGAAAAGATAGACTTGATATTTACAAACTTATTCTTGCTAAGAGGTTTAACCTATGACTTGTCAGTATTATTCCATCTCCTTGATTCTTCAAATATAAAATGTCACATACCACTAGCAATTCAACATTCCCTCTAAACAATACAGCCTCCTAAGCATAAGGTTGAGAATTTTGCCATTATGTAAAAAACGCATGTATTTCTCAGTTCATTGATGAATGTGGTCGCTCTAGTAATTGTGCCCAAATCAAGAAAAATGAGAGGGTCTCTTTTAGCAGAAAGCCCAGTAGCTAAACTATAAGTGAAAAAAGGATGTGTTAAAATCTTCCTTTTCTGTTCAACCTTGGATTAAGCAGCGGTCCATTTACCAGGGATTTAGGAAGACTACAAATAGAACCCAACCTATTATTATGCATTAAAAAGTAAGCTTTCTGTATGAGAATGCCCTCACCCACCTCACTGTACCAGTTCCAAATATGTGATGTGTAGCTACTGAGAAATGTGGAGGGATCAATCCACTACAGCTATTAGAAAATGTTGTGTTTAACACTAACCAGTCCAGCTGGCTTCTTTGCTTTCTCAACAGTGTTCGTAGCTTCCTCGAGTTGTTTTCTATGGTCTTCCTTTGGCTAGTCATGTTTACGACACTAGGAGAGGAAGAAGCAAAGCAATTGTAAAGCCTGTTAAGAACTAGTTCATGTGCTATTCAAGGTGACCTTCCCACTTCCAGTTCTATTTGTTCTTCTTCCTCTCCAAAGTGGGTCACATCTTTCAATTTAAAGTCTGAGCCCTCTTCATCAGTCAAGTCTCCAAAAAAAAGCATTAAAGCTAAGTCCTGAGATGTCCTGACCTTCTGAAGAGCTTAGAGCCACACTCTGAGAAAGTGACAAAGAGTTACTCCATAGCAGGTTGAAATCTACTGATATATTAGAATACAACACAACTCTAAGAAGCCCTCATACTGGATAAAGAAACTGTTAGTCACAGTAGTGCAGTAAGCATAGTGGCAGTCTCCAAATGCAGAAAGCCCAAGATCCACATCGTCTCAGAATGATTCACACTATAGACAAACATGCCTTTGCAAACAGCTGTACCATACAAGCTACTGCCCACTGGCTCTCTCTCAATTGCTCATCATGCTACACTTGAGTGCAAATTGCTAACCCTTAGCTATGCTGTTTGTTAACGAGAGCATTTCCCATTGTGTTTTAAGTATGGTCAGCCAGGTTAGATTAAAAAAACAGCAGAGCTCTGCTAACCTGGATGACTTTGTCTGAAATGGACAGGGCTGCATTTATAGTAGTTCAGTCTGAGGGTTGGCTTCACATTGAACTTAATTTGGTGTAAATGCAGGTTACCACAGAAGCTAACCTTTAAGACAGTACTGTGGACAGGCAGCCTCTACTAGCCCACTGGTAGAAAAGACTATTGTCCCTGGCTTGCTGTTGATATTTAATAGGGAAAATTTGCAGATCCTCAGGTTCTTCATCCACATGATCTCTATTTTTCTTTTTTGTAGCTTGATCCTTCAAATGATAAAACATTGCACCCAGTTCTTGAACCTAATGCTCAGCTTTGCTAACTCCTCCTCCTCAAGGAAGGCAGCTGAGGTTTTAGTGCTAGTGTCTGTCTTAAGTTGACAACCAAAACAAACCAGGCACCCCAGTCTACTAGCTGAACAACAACAAAGGCAAAAGCACTGCAAACCTAGATAACTGGTACAGCAAATTGGAAGATGTACATTTTAAGTCTGTTTCACAAGATGTAACTTAGTATCTTTCGTATCTTATTTTCCATTAGACCCGTTCAAGTCTACAGACCATGGAACCTGGAATGTAACTACAAAAATATGAAAAACTAACAGACGGACCTTGACAGTCACATAGTTAAATCATACAGCAGCCAAGCAAAATTAACAGGAATGTCCTCAACAATCCAAAAAACAGGAGTAATCTATCAGGGTCTGAGAAACAGAATCTTCAGAAAAAAAATACCCAACCCCGCTGTCAGGTAATGTATTTAGTCATTTTCAGCAAAGGACAGCTAAAACAAAAACCTGTTATGATGTAGATTTGCATTTTCATTTGTAAAAAGGAGATGGGATGTGCCAGGTTAATCACCCTGTTTATCTGTTTCTCTGGTACCAGCTGTGAACCATATACTTACCATTTTACGTCTTATAAAAAGCAGCAAAATGTAGAGGGGGAAACCCCCACAGTAGGATAAAGAACTAAACTAGCAGTTCTGTACGTGCTCCCCACAATCTTGAACACCGTAAAGTTTATAAATGCCTACAAGGTTTGCTCAACAGACAAGAGGGGAGAGGAAGTACAGCAGCAAAAAGTAGCTGCAGTTTGCATAGTGCGCAGGTCACACTGGTGTTCCCAGAATGTACTGCGCTGTGGGTATGCATATCATTTAACCACACTGGTTGCTCAGAGTTGAAAATTGGCATCATATTCTTCCTGCTCCCTCTAGAAGAAACTAATAAAACACATTTCTGGAACTCAGGATTGCATCACATAAAAACATGACATGTTAGGTTTGCAAAGGGAGGTGTTCAAAATGAAGGCCCAGATCCTACAGAGATGCGATAAACTTGGCACTGTATGTAATCCCACTCCCTGAAAATTAGAGGAACTTGATTTTCATTTAGACTGTTCTGAAAACTTAATTTCATTTTGTAGAAACTAAGTAACTTCTACCCAAAATGCTACATTTATCCATCTGTTCTGATCAAATTTAACATTTATACTACTTCTTACTGACACGTGGGAGCCATCCATAAAGGACAAGCAGTACAGACATTTAAATGATAAAAGCGTGTTTCCTTTTTTTTCCCCAAAATGAAGGTGACCATCCTTCTTTTGTCCAAAACTCAAGAAAAATGCCTATAAACTGAGAACAAATACAAGCAAAGAAAAAACCTCCACAAATGAAATGCTAACAATTCAAAGAAATTTAGAAGAGAGAGCACAACCTTTGTAACAGAATTTGCTGAATATCTCTGTCAAAATCCCCTATTAAATAAAATTTGATTTTTCTTCTGATGGTGAAGACAAAGGCTGAAGCCATACCTAAATCAAATTGCACCACGCTAGTGAGAAGGAAGTATCTCAGTTTACAGAAGGACAGGTTTGATCCTAACAGTGTTTGCCTGAAGCTCTCTGGTAGAGAAAAGCTTGAGCTATAATGACAGAGTGTGCAGAATGACCCATATTACCTTTTGGTTAAGTACTACTTTTAGCAGGCTTTAGTAGTTTATCATCACTATATGGTAATGATGACTTTTCTCAGACACAAAGAATTATGGTTTTTATCAATGGTTCATGCCAATTCCAAGTCCTTAAAAGAAATCAGCCCAAAGCAGGTGCACAGAGCTGTCAGACCTTGAAATTTGTTTTGAAACCAACCACCTGTTAGTGTAATTGTGTAGCTGTTTTTCCTGGCTTATGGGATTTTAGTTCAGCTGTTGTTCTCATGCTAACGCTTATTTCCTCTAGGATTCAGTCTGTCCATTTACACTAACCTACAAATTTCTATGTGACTATCTTCACAGTCTGATTCAATGTATACATGCAGAATGTCTGGTGTGGCACCCTTAATCAGTAACACGCTTTATTTACAAAATAGCTCATGATTGCTGTTGGCAAATGTCTGAAAAATAGTACTTAACATACTCTGTGTCACATTTAATCATTTAGATGACTCGTCTCTGTTTCTTGTTTGTTTCAGACAGCAACAAAGAACATTTACTCTTAATGGATGATCTCAAAGAACAGATTTACTGTTGGTGCCTGAGTCACATTCTACTGATAACAGAGCACTGTTCCTGCTGCTGAAATAAAGTCTGAGTCAGGACACCCTTCTGTTTCTAAAGGTTTATAACTTCACCAGAAGTTGACTCTGGGTTAGAGGGCAGCCAAAATACCCTCTGTTCACAGAAAGATTTACTCGAAAAAATCTGAAAGAAAAAATCTGCCAACATGTGAGATAAAAGTGTAAAAATTATCATCAGAAGGACCATGGCTTAAGATGCTTTTTGTAAATGAGAAATGGCGTGTAAGAAACAACAATGCATTTGAGCTTAAGGGGCCGGTCAGAACCGCAGATCCTTTATTCTCCAGATTGCTGTTTTCTGCACCCTTTGGACATAAGCCACCCCAGAAAAAGAACTGGACACTTGGGTGAGAACAATGGTTGAGCTGTTCATGAAACGTCTCCTGCAACAGCCAGTCCCAATCATCCCGCAGCTCCACACTGCCCTCCAGGGAGGGCCGTCAACAACCTTATGACGTTGCCCTCAGTTTACCTCTGACAGGAGATAATTCCTTGGGAGTAAACACATAACGCGAGTAAGAAAAATATAGCTGACATAAACATGAAAATATTCATAAGATATTTCATGACATAAACCCAGTAAAAGATAAATTATAAAGATTAAATATTCCATGTGTTCTTATTCGTGCACAGATAACTGCTATCCAAATGCCTTTCAAGCATCATATAAAGGAAACAATAAACAATTTATGGGTAATAGTTCATAAATATATGCAGTACTGTATGTCCAATGGGCATAGATATTTCATTGTGTAAGACATGATTACGAGGTTTATGCATGATATGAAATGTGAGTCGTTTGCAGCTATTTAAAATCATTTTGGGACACAATAAACTGTTGACAAGATATATTCTATTTAAATGTATCGCCCATCCCTGACTGTAGAGCATGTTGTCTTCTGTTTATCAGAAGGAACACTTTTAAAATACATTGAGAAACTCAATTGTTATCATTGTCTTAACTTAAAAAGACTATACCTTTGTATAGAGTTCTGTTAAAAGAAATCCTGCTGCTTATCATAAGCACGTACTTCCCCAAATTTCCTGTTTTTTTAGAAGTTTTATTAATTGCAAATGTTGTTTACTAGAGGAAAACCGTGATTGAAGCTCTAAAACAAAGAGAATAGCTGTAACTTTAATCCTTTCAATAAGCCTTTGTTTCCCATTGACTAAAAACTTCCTAAAGGAAGTAGAGCTGCGAAAATCCAGGAAGGAATTAGATTTGCCAAATTCTGTTCCTACTTGGATTTAGATGCAAAGGCTTTGTTACTCATTGTACAAACGTTTGAGTAAAAAAAGAATGATCAATTACAAAAATGCGTTTTTGCCAAGGTTGAAAATTATTAATAGAAGAGCTTTCCCCATCACCGAACGCACACTATGAACTTACATATCTTAAAAAATAAATAATATATTCATTTTTTAGCTGCTACTGCATTTTTTTCAGTGGCTTTTTTTTTCCTCTTTTTGTTATCTAAGGGGAACTTGGATACTGGCCTGACAATCATACAAGAACCTAGATAAGTAAAGAAACCTGGAAAGGAAAAATCAAATGCAACCTTTTACTTAAATTAAGTATGAGTTGCAGCACCCAAAATAAGAGAAATCATCAAAATCCCTTTCCATGACAACAAGTAATTGCATACTGGAAAGTGTACTATTGTGGCAATAAAGCTGAATTCCCCGAAGACCTTTCAGAGACACTACCAATTTGTTTTGTATTTTTTTCCGCATGCTCCTTTTAACTCTTTACCACTTCATGCTCTCCAGGTTTTAACTAGCCAAACATGTAGAGACTAGGTAAATATACTCTCACTTATTCCATAGGCCAGAGGCCCTTTTAATTTCTTATCCTAAAATAACTTAAATGCAATTCCTATCTCCTTCCCACCATCGTGATGTATATTTTAACTGCTCATTTCTTGATCAATAGTACACTGCAAGATTAAAGAATATTTGAGCCACCATTTTTGTGAAGTGCTACGTAAGGATAGATTATGGAAGGTGCTGACTACTTTCAACTTCTCATGGTTTTCATGGAAGTGTTGTTTAGCATTTTGTGACACCCAGCTCTTAAGTAAAATCAGCACTGTATTTTATCAAAAGTATGTCAAAGGTTTGGCCAAGCTTAGCTGGACCACTGAGTTGGAAAGGCTGTTTTGCAAGTTCCGGTAGCCAACAGCAGGCAACGAAATGCCACAATTAACATCATATTCAGCCTCTGTGAACTGCTAGCTCAAACTATCCAGAAGAGAGGCTGACTGGGCGTGATCTTTAGCCTAAGCAGAAGCAAATGGCTCTGGATTCCTAATGAGACATATTTATGACTCTGCTATGGAAAGACCCATATAACTTTTGTAACACAAATACATATATGACCAAATTTTGGAATAGCTTAAGTTTAGGATATTACAGGTGCCAACACCTATGTCTCAAGGATATATTGGATATCATTATTCACAGTGACTTAAAACTTGCTCTAAGATTTTCCTGCATGTTAATAGAGATATATGGAGTACATCCCTACAGACACTAAAAAGTGTTTTTATTATATCAAATTATAACAGGAGAAAGGACAGGAGAGGGAGG
>VZSZ01008830.1:103716-150343 GCA_013398815.1 Ibidorhyncha struthersii
GCGGGCGCGGGGTCGAGGCTGCCCGTCCCCAGAGGGGGAAGGGGCAGGGTCCGGCCTAGCGCGGGGTTGGAGCCGCCCGAGGGGCGGGCGCTGAGGGGACAGGCGGCAGCGTTCCTTGCGGGGTGGGGAGGACGGGCCAGAGGTGGGGGGAGTGTTGGCCTGGCCCGAGGGCAGAGCTGCCTTTTGCTTTTGCCCTGTCTGTCCACCTCCCCCCCTTTCTCCGGGCCCGGTCAGTTCGTGATTCACTGAAGAAAGAGCTCTGCCCCTCTCCGGTCACACAGCGTCTGCTGAGCCCCGCCGGGGTCCCATCTCCGCGTGTGCGGGTGGAGGAGGCCCTGTTTGAGCGATGAGAAACCGCACAGCCCTCTCACTGTGCCCTTTTCCTGGTGCAGTCCCCCACAGAAACATCTGGACAGCTGTTCCATAGCAGGTCGCTTCCGCAGGGGCAGCGGTGGCTCCTGCTGGCCTGGCAGGTGTTTCTGTCTTGTACTTGAAGATCACAGATCAGTGCTGAAAAATTGTAGACCAGTATTTGTTCAAGAAACAAACAAACAAAAAAATATTAATAATGAGCATCAGTTCATTTTGTTATAAAATCAATTTGGCTGGCTCTTGAAAGGCCAAAAATGCATCAGCAGTAAGGAGTTCTGAGTCTAGGTGGCTTCCATAAAATTAACGTGGGCCATGATTCGTCAAAAGCAGAGAAATGAAGACTCCCCAAATAAAGCATTTAGAATTAACTTAGGTTCATGTATGGAATAGAATAAAATAAATAAACCAAGGCTTGTGTTAGTAATCAGTCAAGTTTGCTTTGGCTGTCATAATGACATGCGATCTGCTGGATTTCTTAGTGTGCCTGAGTATGGGAAGGAAATAGCAATAGGTCTACTTCTGTAGGACACAATTTTTTTTTCAGGAGTAGGCTCTTTATAGAGGTATTCACACTAACTTCCGTGTAGCAAATAACGATCCTAATGTGTGTTTGCTGCCATTGGATTTTTTTTTTCTTACAGGGCATAATTGTCTCCTCCCACTTGTGTATCTCTAAGAGTCTAAAACACAATTTCTTGACTTTAATATTAGAGCTAAGTCTTTTGTATTACCTGAGTTAACTCTGTAATGATTTTGTTCGTCTTTTTGTGTATGCTTCTTTGATACGTGTTTCTCACCTCCGTTTTAGGATTATGCTAAGGAAAGATATGGAGTGTCATCAATGATACAATCCCAAGAGAAACCAGGTCAGTTAAAAAAACAAAAAAAAGTTTTTTAAAAAGTAGGGGGGGGCAAGTTATATATATATATATATATACCTGATATCTTCAGTACTTGTTTGAGAAATCATTTACCAACGTTTTTCATTCAAATCATGATGCCATTCTTTCCCTTTATTTGAATAAACTTGGCACTTGTGAGGCTGCATTTGGAGTGCTGTGTCCAGTTTTGGGCTCTCCAGTGCAAGTAAAACATTAAGATTTTGGCGCCAGTCCAGTGGAGTGCTAGCAAATTGATCAGGACACGGGCGCAGGATCTCTGGGGAGAGGCTGAGGGAGCTGGGCTTGTTCAGCCTGGAAAAGAGGAAGCTGTGGGGTCATTTTATTACTGCTTAAAGCTACTTAATGGGAGGGTGTAGAGAATATAAATCCAGACTCTTGTAGGTGTGGTAATTGGACAGGAGGTCATGGACACAAGTTGGAACACAGGAAATTCTGATTAGATAGAAGGAAAAAAAAAAAAGTCGTGTAGTTGGATATTGCAGCTGGGTCCAGAGAGGTTAAGGAATCTCAATCTTTGTCCTTGCCTGAACCACACCCTACATAGCTTGTCAGTTTTTGTCTCTGTCCATCACTGCAGGCTTGACCTTCTTTTGATTAAATTATTATTATTTATAACGTACTGAGTCCTGAGATGCCAGGTTTTTTTCTTTGTTTGGAATAAGTTCTGCTATGGCTTGCTGCAACAGGTCTCTCTGGGTGGGATACCTGTCTGCTTTTGCAGCCTTCATTACTCCTGCGTATGAGCACCAAATCCGTTAATATTATATATTAATATTTATGGGGTTTATCATTATTCACACCGCTGTGGATTCAGGAAATCCACATTTTCTACTGATGGGGAATTGGGATTCAGAAAGACTTGTCAGCTAGAGAACAATCTCCCAGGCCGACATCCCAAGAAATAGTAATCTTCATATTATTCATGCATGAAACAGGAACGAGGGAAGGTAATAGACTGGCTTCTTGTATCTTCTTCATAGTGAAATGTAAAAAAGGAACATCATCTGTGATTAGGTGATTTTTTTCTCCTCTGAATGGTTGTTTTGGTTGACCTCCCTTAGGAAGGGAAATGCAGAATACAGTGAAAAAGAGGAGCCACAAAAGCAATCACAGGTTGAAACCAACTGAAGGAGAACATTATGTCAGGAATGTAACGGGACAACAAAATCACTAGAGACTGTATTAACAGTCATTATTGAATAAAATACATACTAGCTGTCAAAGAAAAGGAACTAAAGTTTAAATCACATTGTAAGCTAGCCCAGCTGCTGGCTGCTGTGGTCTCACTCTTCCTGATGCTGGGTCTTCTGCTGATCCATTTCAACATGCTAATAATAACAACATGTTTAGCCATCTTAGCAAAGTGAAAGAAGTTGGGTAGGGGTATGATAACTGCTGGAAGGGGCAGGAGCACAGCCATCCACAGTTATGTGTAACCACATAAGAAGCCATAAATTGGTCTGCAGTCATAGAATCATAGAATCATTTAGGTTGGAAGAAACCTTTACGATCATTGAGTCCAACGGTTAACCTAACACTGCCAAGTTACCACTAAACCATGTCCCTCAGCACTACATCTACACGTATTTTAAATACCTCCAGGATTGGCAACTCAGCTGCTTCCCTGGGCAGCCTGTTCCAATGCTTGACAACCCTTTCTGTGAAAATATTTTTCCTAATATCCATCCTAAATGTCCCCTGGTGCAACCTGAAGCCATTTCCTCTTGTCCGGTCACTTGTTACTTGGGAGAAGAAACCAACCGCCACCTTGCTACAGCCTCCTTTCAGGTAGTTGTAGAGAGCAATAAGGTCTCCCCTCAGCCTCCTCTTCTCCAGGCTAAACAACCCCAGTTCCCTCAGCTGCTCCTTGTAAGACTTCTGCTCCAGACTCCTCGCCAGCTTCGTTGCCCTTCTCTGAACATGCTCCAATACCTCAATGTCTCTCTTGTAGTGAGGGGCCCAAAACTGAACACAGTACTCGAGGTGGGGCCTCAGCGGTGCTGAGTACAATGGGACGATCACTTCCGTAGTCCTGCTGGCCACACTATTCCTGATACAAGCCAGATGTATCTGTATTTCTGATAGAAGCCAGGATGAGAAGCAGTCACAATTTAAAACGTATAATATTAAGAAAAATTTAACTTCTCTAAGTTAGCATCTGACTGGTTAACCTGCACTGCTTGCTGACCATAGGCTGAAAGACTGCCCTGTTGGATCTCCTCTTCCTGCACTCTTCTCTGATGGCGTTTGGCTCACTAGAGTTTCTGCAACCTGTGTTTCCTCTGCCAATTTCACACCCCATAGCAAACAACTGTGTGGGAGACCCAAGCTGGCAGATGGAGATGGTGGATCAAATCCTACTCATGGAGAAAGTCTACTGTGCCAACTGTCTTGTATTCAAAAAAACCCGCTCAAAAATACTGTGGAGAAAAAAAATACATTGAGTAGGAAAATGGTGAAAGCCCTGAGAAATTATATGAAAAAGGCTGAGTGCTGTATTTAGATCTGTTGTCCTCTTGACCCCCGATCCTCCTTTGAAAAAAAAAAGTCTCAGCCAGCGTATGGACAAGATTGAGTAGGTTTTCCATTGGGCTTAAAATACAACCTGCGACACTCCTGCTGTTCCGGTTTTAAGAACGTGGTTGTCCAGAATACGAAAATTAGGTAACAATAAAACACAAAATGCCTATAATAAAAATGTTCAAGATCAGCCTAGTCCCTTCCTTGAGACTAATGCTCTTTTTTTTAAAGATTCAGTAGTTCCTGCCAGGGAGAGCTCTTATCAAAGGACTCACGGGAGGGTGAAGTCGTCACTCAGCATCAGTAGTGTATATATGCTTTCCCCCGACATGTTTTGCTTGCATTGAGTGTCTTGGAGGAACTGCTGCTTGGGGCGGGGGGTCGCGGGGAAGCGCAAATGCGAGCGTTCCCATCTGTCTGTACTGTATTAATTTTGTTTGTTTCTTGAAGTCTGTGTGGGTACATGCCATTTCTAAGTCAGAATAATGAATTGTGGTATGACGTGCAGATCCACATACCGTCTGGTGACTGCAGCCAACAGCCAATACAGACAGGACAGACATGGGTAGGTGCTCAGTTGGACTTCTGCAGCATCTGTTAGGTTTGCTGTAGTAGCTGCACTGTCCTAAGGACACTGGCTGGACATAGGAAGATAAAAAGCTTAGCGTGATCAGAGCAAATTATTCTCCCTTTCCAAGGGATAGGCTTATTGTTTCTCTGCAGGCGAATTAAAACTCTTTTCACATGTTCACGAAGTGGTTGCCTAGATGCCTCACCTGCTATACTGATCTCACACACACCTGTGCCTTCATTCTTGGACCACTACAGTCTGTCTTCTGCTCATGCTGGCTGCCCTGGCTATCTGATGTTCTCACTTCATGTTACGTCATGTCTTTCCATCCTTCCTGCCTGCCTGAGGCTATGATTGCTAGTAAAACTCCGTTTGCCTTTCCCTTTTTCTCCCTTCAGCCCCATTACTTTTGTCTCCCCTCCCTGGAAGCTGCTTTCATCTTATACTGCTTTTGGCTTTCAGGTTTTTTTATGAAACTTATCTTCTCTTTTTCAAATTTATCCAACGTTGGCACTTCACAGAGACAGCAGAAATACTGATCATACTGTTCAAAACTCCATGGCACAAGATAGATTAACTTAGTAAACAGGCTGATGTGACAGGCAGGGAATGGGGGTCTGCGGGTAGAAAAGTGATTTTGTCTTGTATAACCCACACAGCTTTTTGGGTTTTTATCCTCTCCTCCAATGTTTTAAAAGAGGTTAGAGTTCCGAGAGAAAGATAAGGATATTTAGTATGTTGAAAAGAAGAGATTGTGCTATACATGAAGGAAACAAAAAATATAGTTTCCCCTTAAACATGATCCAAAATGGCAATGAAGGTGAGATAGCATGAATATTGAATTGGGGCTGGAAGTGTAATTTCAGACATACAGAGTGTTTTGGTTGAACTTGGTTTAAAATCTTTGTTCCCCTGTCTTCACTGCAACTGTAGCATGGTTTAAAACATCCTTTTTTTTTTTTTCATTATTGTCTGGAAGTGTGTATGTGGCAAGAAGACAGAAAATGTAAGTATAGCATGCACTTGTGAACGAACAAGTAGGTGGTAGTCTGAAGAATATGGTGGGAGGGCCATAAAGGTGAGAGCAAGAAGCTTCATTTTTATCATGGAAGAGACAGAAATGAACTGAAAGCAATTCCAGCTGAAATGATATGTGAGAGTACAGGGGGAAGATTTGAGCTACAGTATGTTGGTTGGACAAGAGAAAATTAGTGACAAAGACAAATAATTGCTTACATTGACAAATGTAGACATTATGAACTACTGGCATTTTAGAAATGAGAGGAAAAGAAGACTAGATTTGGGAAGTGTTGAAGGAGGGAAACAACATGACATAACAGTTGCTGCATCTAACTCTTTTCAGTGGAGCACACTAACAGGACCAGAGGCAATGGGCATGAACAAACACAGGAGGTTCCCTTTGAACATCAGGAGGGTTTTTTTTTTTTTACTGTGAGAGTGACCAAGTGCTGGCACAGGTTGCCCAGAGAGTTTGTGGAGTCTCCCTCTGTGGAGATATTAAAAAAACGTCAGAACATGATGGACAGCCGGCTCTAGGTGGCCCTGCTTGAGCAGGGGCTTGGACCAGATGATCTCCGCAGGTCCCTTCCAACCTCAGCCATGCTGTGATTCTGTGATCTGCTATTGGAAAAAATGACTTTATGATGTCTCTTTTTGGTTATTGTTTTATTACCCTTTTTATGAAAGGTGAAATAATTTTAAATAATTCATACCATGTAAATTTTTTTGTGTTAAAGGTGTTTTGTTTAGTCTTGGTGAAACATGAACCATTATGTATCCAAAAGACTTTACAAAGTATTTATCTAATGTAGTTGGTTCCTGAAACACTAAGGATGCATAAAAAGGGTAACACCTCATTCTGTCTTTATGCTTGTGCCTGGAAAATGTTTTAAGTTTCTAACAATACAGTTTTAAGTTGACTGAGGTAATTTTAACTGTCTGAATATGAAACTTTTAGAAATACTAAAGCTTATGGGTTACACTGGTTGCGTGTTTTCTGCAGTACTATACTGCTAAAGTCTGAACATCAGAAGTTGCTGGCAAGTGATAACATCTTTATTCCGCTTTGTCCCTTCCCCAGTACACACATGCACACACACACGTATTATTAATATACTTGAGTCAAGTTCCTATGATGTTCCTCTGTGCACTTTCATTCTGTTCTGGTTTTGATGTGTGTCTGTGAAGAAAAAACATTGCCCTCAGCATAAGCTAATAAACATTTTCAGCCCCCTAAAATTCCTGGTGTCGAATAATAGGCTTGCAGGGCAAGCTGTGACTGGTATTCAGAGACAGAGGGAAGGAGTCCAGAATGGCAGATGGTAACCTGGGGTAGGCAAACTTTGGAAGGGTCTTGGTGGGAAAAGTCTAGAGTGGAAGTGTCTTAGTGAATTTAATGTTCTTTTGAAACAAGGGAGAAATCTTGTGATGAAAGGCAGAGAGAGTGCATTTGCTTGTGTTACATATCATAGAATAGAATCATAGAATATCTCAAGTTGGAAAAGACTCGTAAGGATCAATATGTCCCTTGAAGACTTCTTTTTGTGTCTGTTAAGCAGTATTTTTAAGCACATATGAACTGTAAATGAATAAGCGTAGCTGTTAGAACTGTTGAAGTTCTATGCAATGCTATGTATATCCTCTAACAGATTTGTAGATATTATAAGTTTGAGACCATGCAAAAATACATTTGGCCAAAAATCTACAGAAAAATACAATTAAACAAGTACATTTCAAGGAATAATGGCATGCAGCCAGCATATTGGCACTTCATAATGGTTGTATACAATTTTTAAACTCCTGATTTATTTAAAAATATTTTTCTTGATTTTTTTTTTTTTTACTATCCAAAATCTGTCCTTTCCAAACCATGCATTCTTGTTGTTACTTAGCTTTCTTGGGTACATAGAATTTGAAAGCTTCTTTCTGATGAATTCTGGCTACCACAATGATAGTCATCCTTGATGAGGTTGTCAAAGAAATTCTCTCTTAAAATAAATTTTACTGGTTTTACACAGTAATATTCTTGTTGCTCCAAAATGCTGTTGTTTTTATCAAAACAAATATTTTCATTTCTAATGCACATTTATTTGTGGTTTCTTTCTCTTCTTTATTTTAAATAATAATAATTTTACAGTGATATTTGCCCTACTTAAGTAGATACAGAGAATAGTCATGTCACCTCTGAGCCTTTGTTTTGCTGTGTTCAACATACCATCTTTCACATTGCACAGTGGAGCAGGGCAGACATCCCATGGATAGCAGAAATTCAGACTAATAAGTGCAGGTAGTACAGTGCAGCACAGTGAAGTCCTATCAAAAATATTGTAGTCATGCTGGGTTCTGCCATCCGTGAACTACAGTAAGTCTTGCTTTTGTTTTAGTGCAGTTTGACCCTGCTATATAAGTCAAACAACGAGTTTGAACCAATTTAAAACTACTTGATCCAAGTACAATTCACTGAGAAAGGGAATGGGATCTTGTGTGTTTTCAGTACATCTGTTATGCTTTAGATAAAAGAAATGTTTTGGATTTATTATAAATTTTAGCAATTTACAATTACAAAACGTATTTCGAGTTTGAAGTGAAAAATGTTTGGCTTCAAAAAAATCCAAAACCATTTTAAAATATGGGTTTTTTTTTTCTGTAATTCAGATAGAGTCCTGGTTCGAATAAAAGACTTGACAGTGGAGAAGGCTGATGAAGTGGTTTGGGTTCGTGGCAGAATTCATACAAGCAGAGCTAAAGGTAAGATGCCTCCAGGGTTTTTATTTTTATTTCCTCATATTGTTAGTATGATCTCAATGTTTATTTTGGCTTCATGACCTGTTAGTTACATCTTGCACACAAGAAAACTTTGCCACCTGATTACTCAGTGTTCACTTTGACTGGTTATTTTCTTTTTTTTCCACCTCTCTTCTCCCAAGAGTGGAAAAGGAAATTTTGTTTTCAGCTGAGTGGGAATTGGGTTTTACTATTACATTGTAGTAAAAGTGAATTTTGGTTTTATCATATTACTAAATAATGTGTGGACAATTGTAAATAATAGGAATTTAAAAATATTATAGTCATTCTCCTTTGGGTGTTAACTGTTGTGAGATAAAAGAGTTACAAGCTTCTACTGTAAAATGTACTTTTATTATAAATGTATCAGTTGTCAGACAGGCCATATTTATTCTGCTGCATATGAATATTTTCCCCATACCTTTTCTTCGACAGGAAACAAAAATCTGTGTTAAAATTTCAAAATTTTTACTTTCAATTACCAGTATCTGATTATATCAATTTGAACTTAAAATAAGAACCATCATATTTCCTTAACAAGACAATGGGAAAATCCTTTTATAGGTTTTCAGTAGTGTGGGCTGTCATACTTGGCTGAATGACAGCCGTATTTCTTGCCTGGAATCAGAAGTTCTCTCTGGAGATCAGTTTGCCATATGCAAACTTAAACAGGCTTTGGCCTTTTCAGTTGACATCAGATGCTGACAACTGTTGTACTGGTTTCAGTTGTGTTTGGCAGCTCTGTAGTGAGATATAAATTTGTCTTCCCAAGAGTTGAAAGAGCAGAGCATAAACAATTATCTTCACAAATTAAACTTAACAGTAGTCTTAGAATTAGGTGTGAGAATCCAGTACAGAATATTGTCACAGGTACCAGATTAATTTCTTTTATTGAGGCTTCATTTTCTTAAAAAATGTCCCTCTTAATGGGTGTACTGCAGTCAGTTAAAATAAGGAACAGTATGTAAATATATACATATAGTGCGCATTTTAATTTGTATTAGAATCTTTAGATTTAGGGAGTCCTCTGTGATTTCCTCAGTAGTTCTGTAGTGTCTTACATGGAAGTCTCTCTTTGCTATGTATAGAAATTGTCAAACCCAAAAGCTGTGAAAGCCTAGATCATTACAACTTGAAGCTGTTCAGACAGGAGACGCTCTTATCTAATTTAAATTTTACTGTCAGTATACAAATAAGGGTATCCTTATTGCATTTTCTTTTGCAGTTGTAGGAAGAGTTCCAACTATTAACAGAATTTAGTAAATTAAAGACAGGTGTCTGTGCAGACCTTTAAAGCAACATAAAGTTCAATGGTTGTTTATTATTGTCTCTGTATTGTATTTATATAGGATATCTTGCATGATATACGCATTTCCTTCAGTCAGAGTAACATACATGCAACATGGCAATATTAACTTACAAGAAGCTGTTTGTCACCCTTCACCTTTGACCTCAGGAATGACTGTTGTTTTTCATGAAATAACAGTGCTTATTTTCAAAACTCTCTAACACAACCTGAAGAATGAAAGCAAAAGGAGTTGATGATGGGCATGAAGTGTTCTCAATTTATCGATTGTGCTTCTTGTTCCCTCTTGGTCTGACAACACAGAACAATTCTGACATTCAGGGAATGCTGCTAGGGAATGCCATATGCTTGTTTACTTAAGCTTTGGGGGAAAGAATCTTACAAGAAAAGCAAATGTTTCAGGGTAAAAAGTAATATTAGCCTTTCCCACACACATCGTGGTGCTATTCCTACCATTATGGAAAGGAAAGTCTTGCAGGAAACAGGAAAATCTTACACAAAAATAGATTTAGTTTTTCTCAGAAGCACAAATTTGACTCCTAAATAACCAACATATCCTTTATTTAACCCTGTCTAGTTCTGACCAATAAACCAAAAAAAAAAAAAAAAGAATGTGAACAACTCCAGAATCCAGCTGTCTCATATAGCGAGCCACTCACGAAGTCTGATGGAAATTAACTGAAGGATGTGTAAAGAATGGGGTGTTGGGAATTTCTGTGGGTTGTACTAAAATTAAAGTGCTTGGGGCCCTGTGGTTTTTATCGTAGATTGAATAAATGTTATTTCTGGCCTTATTTTAAAGCCAGCGTAAGCTACTGATCATGTTTGTCATTGAAAAGCAGTTGGGAAATCAGTCTGGGTTCTGCCAGGCAGCTGGGACTTATGCAGTATGTTAGACCTGAACTTGTTTTTGGTTTATGAATACAAAGGTTTATAAAACATCAAAATAATATGTCTGAAAGTAAGAGTACCACCAAGAGCAATTTAAATATTGGACCAAATTTTATAATAATCCATAAAGTTTTCTCTTTGCTGGCAGATGTCTGTAAATAGCAATGTATTAATTTATATGACAAAACATTTTTTATTCTTTATATAAATTCCTTCCTTGCATCCTTTTCTCTCATAAGGTCTTGTGCCGCTTGGTACTTACATGTAAGAAAGGAAATGGATTCCTGTTTGGTTTTATGTGCTTACTTTTGACAGGATTCTCTGTGTGGTGTCTTATTTGTTCAGTGACTAAAAGTTCCTTGCATTAGACTGAGTCAGACCTTTTAACCAAATTTCTTTTGAAATTTTTCATCTTTTTAGGCATTCATGTGGGACACAGTATTCGTTTGGTTTATAGAAACTTAGAGTAGTTAACTGTTGAATGTGAGTAAAGTTGGTGTTATATTTTTCACTTAAATACCACGTCAGTATTTTGAAACACATGGAGAACATGCCATAATCCCAATTTTTTTCTCACTCTGATGCTTCCTTTTTTCCATCTCTTGATCTGGAAAGGCATCTAATCATGAACTACATTTGGTTACAGCTTATCTTTTTGATACTTTATTTTGCACGCCTTCAGTGCTTTTGGGAAACACTCTGTTTCCTCCAACAATCTTTGTAACTTTGATATTTTAACTATTCCTATCAGTGAGGTTTGTTTGATCACTTATCTTCTGTGTGATTAGAAATGGTTGTAGTCTACAAAACATCCTTTCCTCATGAAAACAGCTACTGTTACTCATGACAAAAAGATTTGAGTCCTTTTATAATGCAGATATTGATCAGACTTCAAGTGTTTGGGATTAAGTACAACTGCCAAACTTTTGCTCCCGATTAGTGTGATAGCAGGTCCCTCCATTTATTTCACTATCTTCTCCTTAAATATACAGTAGTTGAGTGACATTGTAGCTGTCTTCAGCTGTGTATTTTTTGTTTGAACACCTAATACATCATTGCTGAAACTTCAGTCCTATTTTCTGAAATTATTTGTGACTGAAATTATGGAGACAAATACTGTTTTCTAGGTATCATAGTTTAGCCCCAGCTGGCAACTAAGCACCACACAGCCGCTTGCTCATTCCCCTCTCCGGTGGGATGGGAGAGCAAATCAGGAGGGTAAAAGTGAGAAAATTTGTGGATTGAGGTAAAGACAGTTTAATAGGTAGAGCAAAATCCGCATGCACAAACAAAGCAAAACAAGGAATTCATTCACAGCTTCCCATCAGCAGGCAGGCGTTCAGCCATCTCCAGGAAAGCAGGGCTCCATCACGTGTAACAGTTACTTGGGAAGACAAACACCGCAACTCTGAATGTCCCCCCCTTCCTTCTTCTTCCCCCAGCTTTATATACTGAGCATGACGTCATATGGTACGGGATATCTTTTTGGTCAGTTGGGGTCAGCTGTCCCGGCTGTGTCCCCTCCCAACTTCTTGTGCACCCCCAGCCTGCTCCTGGGGGGGTGGTTCGAGTAGCAGAGAAGGCCTTGACTCTCCGTGAGCACTGCTCAGCCATAACGAAAACATCCCTGTGTTAATCACACTGTTTTCAGCACAAATCCAAAACATAGACCCATACTAGCTACTATGAAGAAAATTGACCCTACCCCAGCCAAAAACAGCACTCTAGGAAATACTCTATCAAACCACATTGTAAGTAAGAAATACTGAGATGTCAAAGATGTGACACGCCCAGCTTCTCCAAAGAAACTTAGCATATTGTGTCCTATGGAAAAATTGTGCTTCGTTTGTTGTCTTGCTGGATATGAAACACAGGCATGTATACCACGGAAGGCTCTATTTAATTTCTGAAGCCTGTGCTTTTCTAATTTAAATTTGTGGCTTAATGTTTGCCTGAGAGAAATACATACATCCATTCCATATTAGCTTCTTTACTTAGATATTGCAGCCTCTGGAATACAGAAATACTTGTACTCTGTTTTCTGAAAATACGGAATTAATTTTGTTCCATTTCTGAAATCACAATCATAGGACGAGGTTAGTTATTTCCAATAATTGTAATGTTAATTTTTAATAATATTTTGTACTAGCTTTATATGTTTGCTTTTATTTCCATCAGACTGCGTGTCAAATGTTCTGCATTTATCTTCTGATACTGTTTAAACTATCTGCAGCTATGTGTCAGGAATGGTAATCTACGTAATTACAAATGAAAACTGCAACTGGCTTTTTAGTGCCAGTGTTCAAGTGATATACACGTTGATTTTAATGTTTTATAGTCTTAAGTCAACAATAACTGGGAAATAGCTATGACAAAGCTTCTGGCTTCTTCCTATTCTCACCATTTTAATGGAAATCTTATAATGTTATGAGTCAGAACTTGGAATTAAAATTATATTGATGCATTTTATCAGATACTGGTACAACAATGAAGTGTTTGTTGTTAATTTCTCTCTCTGAGGAAGAAGTGTTTAAAATCACTGTATTTCCTTAAATCTAGGTTAAGGAGTAAACGATTATTAGAGATGTGAGGAGAAATATGAAGTGATTGTAACTGTCAGCTAAACAGATTAGAAAGAGCTTTGTTGACTTGAAAATACCCATTTCAAAAGTCAACAAAGTGCATTATGTTCTTTGTAAATTATTACTAATTCCTATTAACTTCTTTTTCCCTAAGCTGTTCATGAATAAATTGCTCTTACAGGAATTTTTACTTGGGTCTTTTAGGTTCTTGTTGTTCACCAGAATCAATACTCCTTTTGTTCCTCTTCATTCTGAATGCGTGGTGTATTATAGAATGAACATTGTTGGTTTAGTCCCTGTGGTGCAAAATCAAGCCTGTTACTCTCAGAGCAGCTTTGTAAAGTGAACTCTACAGCTTTAATTTGAGAAGATGAGAAAAAACTTCTTTTAAAATAATGTAAACTTGAAGTAGTTGTGAGCAAACCAGCAAGGAAAAGTGTGATTTTCTTCTTGCAGTTGAAGAATAATAGATATTGAAAAAGATATGATTTCTAGTTTTTCTTTTGTCTAGATATTATTTATCTTGGAAGGCTTATTGTTATTTTTAGAAAATGTCCATTCACATGTTTGTAGATGGAAGGCAGAATTATTTGATTTATCTCAGTGTTGGGGGTGGTGGTGTACATGCAGAGCTGACGAGTTTGATGCAGCTATTTGGGGGCGGGGGAGACAGCAAGGGAGAAAGACACATCTCAGCTTAATATTAAAGTAGTAAAGCATTTTTTCCTCATTCACAAAGACCTCGAGTAACTTGTCCTTAATACACCTGCCTTGTTTTCCTTTGTATTCAGGGAAGCAGTGTTTCTTAGTCCTGCGTCAGCAGCAGTTTAATATCCAGGCTCTTGTGGCTGTGGGACAGCATGCAAGCAAGCAGATGGTAAAGTTTGCTGCCAAGTAAGTAAGCAATTATATCCTGTTGTCAGAGTAAACAATGGTGGGAACCAGGACTCCCAGGGGTTGGGACCATTTTCACACATTAACATCAATGCTTCGTTTGTTTTAAAATGTAGTTATTTAAATTGTCAGCTCACTATTGCGTTGAATACATTACACTGACAAAAGATAAAACAGAGAACAGGCTTGAAATTCATTCTGAACTGCTGAAGCAGCATTCTCTCGCCATAGACAACCTACATTTACTTTCAAGCTGGCTAACAAAAAGTCTGGCAAGCTGAGCTTAGTGGGACACTTCATTTTGTGTGTGGTGTTTGTGTGCGTCTGCACATGTTCAGGGGTTTTCTTCTACGAGATGTGCAGTGTAGTAATACGTTTTATAGCTGGAACTGATGTGAAGAAGTTATATTGTAAGTGGCTTACAGAGTGGAAGAAATTAAGAGTAGCTTCTATGCACTGAATTAGTCTTATTTACACCTTATTTTTGGCACTATTGTTTAATGAGGGATTTAAGTTACTTTCAAAAATATTTGGGGGGTAATAGTTAGACTTGCCAATTAAACAGGTGTTTGTGGCAACAATTTAAATTCACTTATTTGGTTTGTTTCACTCTTTAAGATAAAAAATACCTTCCCCTGCTACTTGCCTCAAGATTGTGCTTTCAGGTTGTCCAGTAGAAAATATGTTTGCATGACAAGGGTGTTTTTATAGTAGAGCTTTTAATCACGTATATCTACTTGTTCACAAATAGAAATGTGGATCAATTCGGTGCAATAATACGTTTAACATGTGGCACTTGAGTTGCTTCTGTGTAGTTCTTGGCACTACTCTCATGCCTGGGAAGGGAGCCCCCACTAATTAGCTGCAAAAGTGCTGCAGCCTCCAACCTTCAATATGCCGGGAGAGGAGGGATTCATTATAGTATAGACTTCCAGAAGCCAAGTTAAGAAGGTTAGGATAATGCTTCTGCTGATGAGGTTCAAGGCGACGGGAAAACAGAACCAGCAGTGTTTGTTGTTTGGCGGTGCTTAGTGTTGGCAGTGCCAGTGTGAAGCATGCTGTTTACAGGTGTTTATGAGCCAAAGTGGAGTGTTCTGTTTCTTCATGAAATAGTTTGTTCTCTCCAGTGCTTAGAATCTTTGAAAAGAATTAAGTGTATAATCTACTTGTTCCCCAGTTCATCTCCCTCTACCAACAGTCTGCCTGTATTCTCTGGACGAACTTGCCCTACAGAACAGTGAAACAACTCTTAGAGTTGTGATGCTCACTCTCCTATTCTCCAGGTCTTTCCAGCATCTCTCTTCAGTTTTCTTCATGGTTCTTCCCTCCACAAATGAATCTCCTACATTTCATGAGTGGCAGAGCTCAGTTGTTAGGAACTCATGAGAGGGAAGTTGGTCCTTACTCTTTTCTTCCACGTGCTGACTCTGCCATTTGTAAGCCTTAGGTGACTTTTTTTTTTTCACTATTCTTTTTTTACTCAGTTTTCTGTCAGGTTAGTGATTTAAACTAAGTCATGGAGGTCCAGAGCTAACAAGGAGTGGTAAATGGTGGAAAAGGGTATCTGGAAAGAGTAGAAGCCAATGCCTTTTTCTCTTCTGGCAGCAGTGAGCTGTTAAATCAGATGGAACCTCATCCTTAGGTTCTTTCCAACTTCCTGTTATCTCCCCACTTTTCTTGACGTGACAGACCTGATTTCCTCTGAGTAGACTGTGTTTTGACCTTTCATTCTGCTCCTTTTTGTGATAGCATTTTCTAGCCAAATCCTGATACTTCAGCCCCTATAATTTATAGCATGCATGTTTTACTCACTATTTGTGCTTCTGAAATGCTTACATGCTTACCATCGTGTGCTTTGAATGATAGAACTTTCTCTGCTACAGCCTGCTGGGTCTTCTTTGGGGGGTTTGCTTTTGTTTGTGTTTTTTTTTTTAACAGCATTAGTGCTATCACCTTCTCATGATTCCTTCCCACCAACAAACCTATTTTATTAATATCCTGCCATGCTGTCACTTTTTCCAGTGTTTTATCTTCTACAATTTTGTTCGATATCACCATTGCAGGTGCCTCTTGTCCTTCAGAGGCTGCTGCTGTTCCTTGACTTGTAAGTGCACTTGTGGTCTCCTTGTGGGTAACACCTGGAAGCACAGCAACAGTACCTGCGTCATCTCCAGTCACTTACGTGCTAGTTTTCACCTGCTGTGGAATGATACCATTATTACTAGCAGCTGAGGCTGGTCTTAAATATCTAAAAATAACTGCTGTTGCTCTGCCTTTCTCAGTGTCTTTTTTCATCATCTCCTCTGGTTTCCTACACATTAAATGAAGACATACACATTTATTGAAGAAAACGTTTAACTTAAATACCTTACATTTCAGTTAAAATTTTAAACTAAATTTTTTCCACTGGTAGTACGTAAACATTATTTTCAATGTGCTACTTTCTCATATTTTGATACTGGGTCCAAAATTTTCTTTAAAATAGTTTGTGAAATTCTGGATCTTGATTTTTTTAATGCGAACTGATAAAATCATGAACATTTTTTGTACAATTTTTCATAAATAATAAACAAACCAGTTCCTCTTTTAGATATTGGCACATGGAAACCAAGAACTTTCATAACCTTCTGTGGTCTAGCAACATGCATACACTAATTATCTCTTTTATCATAAGAATGTGAGTTCTTTTTAGTGAAAGATACTTAATACTGTTTTAACTCAGTTTGACAAAGAATTTTCTGTGAGTTTAACTATGAAAAGTTTCTAGTTGAACTTTCAAAACATATTTAGCCACCAGCATAGAGCTAGTTGAGATACTGAATTGGCAGCTGTGGAGTTCTTATTTCTTTCATCCCCAAAAAAAAAATCAGCCTAGTCCTGTATAAGAGGAAGAGTTAATTGTCTCTTTCAGCCAGCAGAGGTGCTAAGTGGTGCAATTAGTAATTTATCAACCTGCTTTTTTTTTCCATAATGTATTGGGTGTAGTTGGTTTTGGTTTTCTTTCTCTTTTTTATATCAGCATTGAGCCTTCCCCCCCCCCAACCATAACCACGTGATATGATATAGCAGTTGGGAGAGGTGTTTAACAGATTCTAATTTGGCTGCCCAAACAACGTGCCCTTGCTCAGGAAGTAACTTGATGGCTCTTTAGAGTAGGCTAGAGAATGAAAATCCAGAAAGGAGATTTTAAAAAATAATAAAAGATGAGTAAACCTGTATGAAAATACTTCATGATGTAGAACAATATACATAAGTTCATCAGCTAGATAAATTGGTGATACCAGGAAAACTGCTGGATATTGCAGAAATATTTTCTTTATACATTTCTGTTTAATTTTTGTATCAGTGATCCGGAAGAAAATGTCAAATTGCAGATGTTAAGTTTACTGGTGACACAGAAATTGGAATGGTAAACTAGGGGCTAGGAGGCTATAGTAACCAGGGTTCATTTAGAATAATCACTTTGATGGTCTTCAGTGTGAATTTGTACCTTTGTGATCATTAGTTTTCTGTGTGTTCAGGATTAATGTGTAGGAAAGTAAGTGATGAGAAATGTGAGATCATGATAGATAGATAACTGACTTAACAGGAGTCCATGGAGTTCTCTTACCTACTATGCTAAGAGATCTCTTGAGTTTTGAAAAAGAGGAATAAAATGCCATTAATGTGATATATGCCAGTCATTAGACCATTTCTGGAATATTTTGTCCACTTCTGTTGTCTTTGTGTCTGAATATATGTCAAATTGGAAAAGGTTGATGGTGAAGCTGCAAGATGAAATGATATGCGGTCAGGCAAATCTGCCTTCCTCTCTTCCTAAAGAGAACTCTATTCTATCCAAGAGAAATTAGTAAGTAATTTAAATCCCAATCTGATGGTACCTATGCAAGAAGATTTTATGCCAATGGAGGGTTCTTTACTTTGCAGATACAAAGGTAAGAGAAGATGCAGTGAACAGATGGTGAAGCTAGGTAAATTCAGAGGGGAAGTAAAGTGGATTTTTTTTCAGTGAAAATGGTTAAAAATGCGTAATGGATTTTGTTACTTAAGATCTTTAAAAGAAGATACCCAGGTTCATATAGGTGTTAGAATGTTGGTACAAGGAACAAATTATTATATTTTTAGAAAGAAGAGAATAAGAATAGGTGTTTACCTGGCCTTCATGTATATGATGTCAGTTAACTCCCCTTTCAGAGGGCTTAATGGATACTTACTGTATTTGTGCAGACAGTATTACAGTTGCTCTTATTGAGTATAAAATGTTTATGCTTTCAACTATTTACAAAGCGAACTAATTTTTTCAAAGTAAACTATTGCCTTCAGCTTTCACTGATACTCGGATGATCATTGATTAGTATGTTTTATGACTATTTAATATTTTTAGATTTAATAATATATTAATATAATATAGTAATTTATCTGCTTACAGAAAACAGTGTTGAAGAAAAAACAAGAAAATGTCGTAACAAGTATAGATGCTTCCATTAAGTAAAACATTTTCTATTTAAAGCCTGAAAATAACCAAGTTTCCTCCAATTTGTCAGACTTTTGATCAAGAAAATGTTGATTGTGATTCTCTTAGGGAGGCCCGCATGGGGTTCAGCTTGCAACATGAAGCTGTTGTCATACAGACTGCAATAATGCAATCCTGTGGTTAAAAGAGAAAGTCTTGGCTAATAGACATGCAAATAATTAAGAGGGACGTAAGGCATCTAGTGGACATTTTTGTAATTATAGTCTTGATTTTTTGGAAGGAACATTACATATAAAGAAGCAGTTTGCTATATGGAGGAATTTTTTAGCATTGGACTTTATGAATCTATTCCTAAAATAGCTTTTTTAAGGATGAAACAATATAAAGATGGCATCTGTCTTAATGCATCATGCATCCTAATTTTCTTTCTAGTCCTTTCCAATATTAATTACAGATAGAAATTACAGATTGTTGTTTTTCATGTAAATGGTGATAGCATTGGCATGCTTTTCTGCTAGTTGTTCACTTTTTTTGGTTTGTTTGGGGTTTTTTTGTTACCCAGGGGATTTTTATCAAAAAATCACCTAGATGACTTAGTGCTGCTGCTGCAGAGAACGCTTTGCTGTAGTTTCCGGCATTTAATTAAAGCATCTTGTTTCTTGTTGTAACTTGAACTGAAATTACCATTTCAGTAACATTATTGGAATTACCTGTTGGGATCAAAGCAGCACCTTCTAGGTTTCTGTAGTTTACATTTGATGCACTATCTTAGGGACTTCAGATTTTTCCAGCGCTAGATCTTGCTGAGCACAGTTCAAATAGAAGAGGAGCTTTTACTTCCATACCAGCTTAGCTATGTAGTCTGAATGAGTAAAAGCATGTTTTCCAATTATCAAATGAAAGTTTAGAGTAAATGATGAATGTTTGTAAATATAAAGATGGTCATATGCAGTAGAAAATTTGGTAGTGCTTTTATGTGCCCAGGCAATTATATGCATATTTGGATACAGGGATCTACATAGGTAGGAACTGAGTTGAAATACATCTTAAAATTATGACAGATTTAATGATTAAGGGATGTTACAGTTTTAAAGTTTGTTCCAGACCAAGAAAGATACCGTTTTAATTGCAACTCCAGTTGAGAGAGAAAGAGAGGTAAAGCACATTTAATCACAAGTGCAAATTTTTAAAGTTCTTGTTATGCAAGTTTGCAAAGCAATATTACAGTTACAATGATGTAAAAGTCAGTTTCTTCCTGTATTTTTAAACTTATACCATTTTGCATGTCTTGAATTCCATACATGTTCTGAAAGCTCTGTCGTAACTTCACTAACACCAGTTCTCAGCCACGGGATCAGTAATCTGATACAACACATTTACATTTAACTGTTATTTTCTTTCTCACAGTGCAGAGAATTTGCTTCAATAAGTTTAAAATATTATTTTTATTTGCAGTTATTAGTGAGAGAGCTTTTATTTAGCAGATCAGAAACATTTTCAATGAAGACTGCTATTCATGTCATTAGTAGTGTATTCTGGGCATTTGGCAAAAAGTTGACATGAAAAAGGAAGCAGGAAAAATAGAGGAGAACTGTTTAGGGGGAAAAAAAGTTAACACGAGTATTCTTGTACTAAGGTACATTCGCTTATTTGAGAAGCAAAGGGAATTTATAGTTATGCCAAATACTATTTCAGCAGGATATGTGTTCTCTGTGTGTTTCTTATCATAACATTCTCTTGCATACAAAGCATTGTATTGCTGCTTCAGTCTTTTTAAGAAGTTTTAAACAGAATCATTTGTAAGAGAGTATATTCTAAGCACTTTGTGTCATTTCTCCTTGTCTTTTTTGAATTTGTTGCCTCTGCTTAAATAATGGAGATGGAGACTCACCCTTAACTAAATGAATTCTGATTTAAAGCCTACTGTTGACCTCTGCTTTGTACAAATTTAGTCATTTGTTCATTATACTGATTTGAGCAACTGTAGCTCTTTTAAAGTGTAAATGTACCAGAAAAACATACTATTCACAAATTCTGTGCAGATGTGGAATTACCTAATGGTTAAGCGAGTCAAGCATGTGAAGCACCATGGTCTGTATAACTTTCAGAGCAGCTGCCAATGAGTTCTATCACCTGAAAGTATTACCATCAAAAGAAATAGTGTGTATTCAACTAAAATGCTCAGATTTGGCTTTTATTAGTTACTTCCAACTAACTTATAGTGATGCTGTTAGGTTTTGAGAATTCTGATGCTTGAATTTTCCACTCTGATATCGTCAGATTTTTCAAAACTTTGATCATTTTTATTCAAAAATTCTGTTGGATAACTTAAATCTGAGCTCAGCTTTATAACATTAAAAAGTTTGTCCCGGGTTAGACCAAAGAGCCATACAGCTTTTCTTAGGGCTGATATGGATGCTTCAGGAATAGCAGAGAGCAGGGCAAGCAAGCAGTCGTAGTTGCCAACACTTGGTGATTTGTATCTCAGCTGCTTCTGGGCCACACCACTCGGGCTTTATCAGAGAAGAAAGCTAAGCTTTCCATCATCAACTAAAATGATAAACTTAATTGTTTAGCTGGGTAAATCTTACTTTAAAAATGTGAGACAATGACTAATTCCAAACCTAGATATTTCAAAAGAGAAACTTCTTAATCCTAATAAGTTTCTTATGTGGTTTTACTGTAGCTGTACAAAAAGACTGTAGGGCTAGAATACCTGGATTTTGTTCACAGCTCTGAGACTGACTTACTCCATGCGGCGATCGATAAACTGATGCAGATGGAAGTGATTAGTAAGATAGTTACCATCAGCAGTAGCTTGAACCTGCTTATACTCTGTCCGTACCTCCTTTAACTGGGGGTTACTGCCCCTCAGTAACATCTCCTGTGCATATAAATATTTACCTCACCGCCTTCCAACTTAGCTGTATGGGTTTTGTGGGTTGGGTTTTTTGGGGCATAGAGAGGGGTCTTACTGAAAAAAAAAAGCCAGCCTTGTGAACTTGAAGATTGTTAATTGCTCTTTGCTTTACTGAGATCAGTAGTAGCCAGCTTGTCTGATGACATCCTTGCTCACCTCTTACTATTTGCAGTTAAATTGTGGGCCTACTACTCTCCTGCTTTCTAAGGGCTTATGTGGTCAAGGGATGTACATAAAGTGCTTTCCAGTCTTCCCAAGAAGGCCTGAGAAGTGAAAGATAATGTTAATTGTAACAGTTATTTTTCATGAAAAGGAAAGAAATATTTTCTGATATTTAGCATTTTGTAAGCAGGCTAGCAAAGAGACAGAGTGAAAATATATTTCCAGTGGGGGGGAGATTATCTTTAGAAAATTACTGGTTTGAAGTCCGGTACCTTAAATGCCTAAATAAAAACTACTCATAGAAATGATTTCCTCACCTATGACTCTTGAGGCTTTTGTTATTGTTTGCTTGTAGCACGCATACTTTATATCTTTTTTTTTTAAGACTTTCAAGATGTTATATGGTGTTTTAATATATTGTTAGTGACTGTTAGTGGAGAGCAATTAAAATGTCCCCTGTTGCAGAGAAATGACTTAGAAGCGTCTTGCGTCTTTCAGTAACAAGTCATGTAGTTTAAACAAGCTCAGTCAGTTTTGATTTTCCCCTCCAGATCTAGGACTTCCTTTCAGTTTGTTTTTCTGCTGGTTAAGACTCATCTTTCAGATAATTGCATCAGCTGACACATACGAGAGTGTATGTGGCCTAGAAAAGGAACTATGCGACTTGTCAGTTTATGTATACACACACAAAGAATGAGTGAGCACTAAGGTTAATCATAATTCTTTCCCTCCCAAGTCTTCCATCCCAGTTTGAATTTATTGTGGCTGGGAATATTTTAGCTAAGTCCTTCATTACTCGGTTATTATATATATAACAAGTAACTTTACCTAAAGCCTTAACTCTCTTTTGTTGTTCCAGCAGTCCGTGCAGTGCATGAATGTCTTAGTGCTCAGTACTGAGTCTGGTGCAATGTGCAATGAAATTTAGTAAGCCTCCTATCCTATCTTTATTGACAGCATCAACAAAGAGAGCATTGTGGATGTAGAAGCTGTTGTGAGGAAAGCACATCAGAAAATCGGAGGTTGTACTCAGCAAGATGTTGAGCTTCACGTTCAAAGGGTAAACTTTTGAGCAAATGGAGCACTGGTTAATTGTTTGCGAGATTATCTGTCTAGGCTGTCTATCTACGTATATAAACTTTGTCAGTCCCATACCAGAGAAATAAACTGCTTTAAATTACAAATTTCCATATATCATATGTAAACATGAAACATTTCTGATTTTAAGAGATTTGATTTTTAGAATTTCCTGGGTTTATCTGCTATTTGAATTACAATACCAAGTAAAATAAAGTATCTCACTAGAATAATTTGGCTAGGAATGCTTGTAATTTTAGTTTTTGTTTCTTTACTGCAGCAGATACTGTAATAAAAAGTCTGCTTCTTTATAAGTGCAAGTCAGAAGTTTCTTCTTTATCAGAAAGTTGCAATCTTCCCCTTAGTACAATGGAATGGAATACATAACTCCCAGCAAAAGGAAAGCACTGGCTTAACACTCTGGAAGCTCTTGAAATCTAAAATTCCTGTAGCTGGTGCTGTAGGGCTGGGGGAAGTGCAACTTTATAATATGTTTAAATAGAAAGTGTATTTAAACCTTTATGTAATATTCTTTCCTTCTAAAGGTTTTCAACCAAACTGTATGTCTACACTATAGCTGAAACACAGTCAGCTCAAGAGCAGAGTACAATGGCTATTAGAGTTATAGCAGTAAGGTAAATTTTAGCTAACAGCGTTGGGGAAAATCTACAGATTTTGAAGAAACATGTTTTAGTATATGTGTAGATTATCATATGCTTGATTTTTCTGAAAGAATATCAAATTCACTGCACCTATGACTAGAGTGTAAGGCAAGGCAAGGTGTTTTGCATTCTCTGATTGTATTTTAGGTATCTCATAAATTTTCAATCTGACATGGTTCTTTCAGATATAATCAGATGATAAGTAAAATAATACATTAACAACGAGAAGAACAGGATGAATCGGAACCTAAAACTCTGTGAAACCTAGTAGTTTCAGACCTGGCATTCATGCCAATAGGCTTGTCCCTCAGGCAGTGTGTACTTGCTCAACTCGATGCTTCCCAGAAGAGAAAAAGATATTTTTAATCTTTCAAAAGGACAATAAGAACCAAGCACTTCCAGTATTGTAATGAGAATGCACCCATGTATCTGAAGTATTTGAATAAAATCACAGTCTTACAGCTAACAGCCTATGCAAACACTGTTTCAAGTCTATGCCAGAAATATCCTTTTGTAAATCACACCTCTTTTTGAGCTGAGCCTCATGCTATTTCTGTTCCTTTCTCAATTTCAGATCTATGTGATCAGTTTAGCTGAACCCCGACTGCCCTTACAGCTGGATGATGCTGTTCGTCCAGAGGTGGAAGGAGAGGAGGTGAAAGCTTTGAATCCTCAGTATTTTTTATTGTCTTTGTAATTGAACAAAAACATGAAAACCAGGAAAATGCCTCAGTGCAGTGATTTGGGGGGTTTGTTAGGCTTGCATTTTACTTCCTTTATGTTATCCAGAACTGTGTATAGAAATTTCTATAGCTTTGATGTCTGCTGAACTGCAGTAGGTCAAAACCCAGAGGGTCTGCAGTCTTGTGTGTGTGTCTTCTGGAACACTTGGGTTCTGCCTGTGACCTCTGGGAGAAGTTACACCTTAAGCTTTGCTATGCTGCCACTTTGCTGTGTGTTCTTTTGAGAACAATGTACAAATTCTACTGAACTTAGGAGTAGCCCTTGGCTGTTAGCCAGAGGATGATTTTCTCCATTGATTTTGGTTTGTTGTTTGGTTTGGGGGTGGGTTTTTTTGAGGTGTATGTATTCATTATGTATTTTTGCACAACTGTTTAGGATGGAAGAGCTACTGTTAACCAAGATACAAGACTGGACAACAGAGTCATTGATCTGAGGGTAAGGAACATGCTGTGTAGCATGCTTGCTTGCAGATGTTTATTCTTCACATTTCTAATCCATGAAGCAATAAAAGTCGTGGATTTGGTGGAAGTATATTGTTGGCCACAGGAAAAATAAACAGCATCTTTTTCTACTTGTGAGTGGCATTGTGAAATCACAGGGCTTTTTAATCCTAAACATTCACCTTGCCTGACATTAATCAAGTAACATTTATTAGTAGTTTAAAGGTGAACATTCAGGATTTGGCATGTGGCTGTGTACATCTGGGCTTTTTTATTTACAAAAGTCAAAGGTGACTGAGTAAGGACAATTTAGAGACGTTTCTTCTCAAATGTGGTCTTTGATACCTAAAAACTGTCATAAGAGCTCAGTTTTGAAGTATAAGATGGAAGTTTTGAGTTTAACATGTAATTGAGGTGCTATAATTCATGTATCACAAGTAAAATTATACCAGGCCATGATACCAATCTCATTCTCTTTGCTTCTTCTACAGCATTCCTTTTTTTTTTTTTTTTTTTTTTTGAAACACCTTTCTTCATCCAGGTCATAGAGACATATATATGAATTCTGTGAATTCATATACCTCCCAAGTATTTACTCTTTCTGATCAGCAGCAAAAAAGTATCTACTAAATCACGTACAGAACTTTTCTTCTTTTTTAATGAAACAGCAACTAACACTAAGCGTGTAAGTAACTAACGGTTCATATTGATATGAGGCTTTCTGGTCTTTTCCCATATTTGGCTCTCCACAATAAAATTTTAATTAACTTTTCCTTCAATGAAGGGTGCACTTAGCTCATTTTTAAGGTGTATTCTTATACTGCCTTCAAAGTTCTGACAAATGTAGTTTCTCAGTAAATCAATCTATGGACCTGGGAAATAAAGTCAGTTATTTATTGGAAAATTTGGAAGTGTTCTGGCACTGAGATACTTAAAGCATTTGAACATCTGATCTCCTTATTTCAGCAACTAAAACTACTTGTGCAAACTGTTTTACTTGGACCAAAGTTAATTGCTTTGCACTTTACCTTATGTATAATACTGAACAATTTCAATTTCTGATTACTTTCCAGATACTCAGTATCTGATCATATTGGTCTTTTCATCTGTGTCTTAAATTATGAAATTCATGAAAAGAATTCTATGCTAATGGTTGAAAGTGAAAAATGTTTAGAGGATCATTGGCTTATAGTAGTGGTAAGGCAGTGTACTAAATTGAAGGGAGAACTCTGGGATGCGCAAAGTGTAAGCTTTACTTGAACTTCTGGTGATGAAGAAAAATATTCAACAGCACTTCAGAGAAACTTAAGAAAATCCATTAAATTAATGAAATACCTGTATAATAAACTGGAAAGAGCCATGAACCCCAAGCAGAACAGAGAAATAATACAAAGGGAAATAGTTAAAAATACTAGCTGAAAATGAGGCCAGGTTGATGGGGCTTTGAGCAGCCTGGTCTAGTGGAAGGTATCCGTGCCCATGGCAGGGGGGTTGGAACTCAATGATCGTTAAGGTCCCTTCCAACCTAAACCATTCTATGATTCTACGAAAATAAAGGCATGAAAGTATCCTTGGCTGCAGTTCACATGAGGGCATCTGCAGAGTAAAACCTAAGAAGGTGTATAGTAATGGAAAACGAAGGAAGATCGTAATGCCAGAATATACACACAAGAGGTGGAACAGAAAGGGGTGAGCTAGAATTCTTCCATCCCTGTACACATTCAGTAGTCCAGCACGACTCTCACAATACTTGTATATCTCTGCCAATACAGTAACAGAACAGTAGTTGTCAGTATTCTGCCGGGAGGGTACAGCTGGTGAGCTAAGTGGATGCTGCTATAACCTTTTCTAACTTATGTGTCCCAACTACTGTTGGTACACCATTTATTCAGCAATGTTTGGCACCTTGTTTTGCGGTCTGAACCTTAACTCTGCCTTCTACAGAAGCTATTTTTCTCCTTAGCTCCGACAGCTGCCGCAGTGTGGTGCTAAACAGCTATTTCATGCTGAACAGGAATTCAGGTTAACTTTTTACAAAATGGATGGAAGCATAAAATGCCAAATCTCAGTCTTTCAGTGCCTTATGTCTCGTCCTCTGCATGCACCTGTGGCTGGATATAATCTGGCCACAGCTTTCCCTTGATTAGGCTTAGGTATCTATCTTGCCTTCCTCCTATGTACTGGAAAAGTTTCTGTCTCTCACTGTTTCCCATTTCTGTGTGTCTTTACTGCTGCACGTTTCATTATTTGTTTCAGAACAAAAGCAGATTATTTTGGAACAGTAGGCTCATGCCTATTCATAAGTTTGCTTTGTTTGTTCTGCGGGAGCTTTGCTTGCGCAAAAGGAGATTCTAAATAATTATGTATTGCCTTGACCTGGTTTTTTAAAGGGAGACCTGAATAAGCAGAAAAGGTCTTTAATGGAGAAAGGAGAAATCACAGTGAGAATGCGTGTGCTTATATATATGTGCAGATCATAAGCACTGTATGCAGTGGAATCACAAGAGCAGGGACATGAAGGCAGTTTGTCCTTCAAAATAATTGAAAAAAAACCCAACCCCAAAGTAGTAATGGATTTTCAGTGATTTGCTTGCATAGACTGGAGCTGTAGTACAAATGGGACTTCAGAGAGCCCTTAGTGTTTCAAATGCACTGCGTAAGTAGGCGTGTTCTAAGGAAGATTAGAAGATCTGTTGTGTTAAAAGCTCAGAGAGATATCTGAAACCATTGTTAGCCATTGCTCTGCCTTACCTCTTCCTTCTAGGAAAACCAAATCATGGGCAGCGGAGAAGAATTGTTAACAGAATAGTCCTAACGGAGATGCTGTGATGACCTGTTCCTACAAGTGTGGGAGGAAGTCCAACCACAGATATATGTACCATCTAGTTCTGGTTTCCTCATCGCCCCAGTTTTTTAAGGAAGAAGGAGGTCATTGAACATCAAAAATAGAGATACTATTTTTTTGAGAAAGATTTAACAAAACTATGCATAGATCTTGGCTAGACTCAGACTAAAAAAAGTCCTCAGTATGGAACTAAAATTATTTTTGTCCATTTAAATAGTCTTTAAAGTAGTGAAGTAGTTTAACTAATTTTAAGTAGTGATTAACCAATGAGTTCATTGGATGAACTCATGATAAAGCAGAGCTGTGAAACTCAGTTATTGCATGAATGAAAGGAGCTGGATTTCCAAAAGTAGCATCACTCCATCCAGCTATGATGTGCACCAAGGAGAGTTCGATTTTGATGCAATACAAGGAGTGCAGTTAATAATAAGGAAATTGCATTAGTGGAGAAGTAATATGCAAAGTATTCTACAAAGATTGCAAGGCTTCCATTCTTGTGTATGTGTGAAAATAGACTGAGTAGTGCACTGTATTTTTTAACAATCTTGCATTTTGGTTGCTGACAAAGATCTCCCAGAGGTATCTGGTAGGGGTTTTTTGAGGTTAGGGATGGGAAGTACTTGAATGCCAAGATCCCAAGCTGTTGCTGTAGTTGTTATTCTGATGTATGGAGGGAAAATGGTGATTATTTAGGGTGGAGGGGTTTTAAAAATCCTTTCCAAGGAATGATGATTCGGGAAGAATGAATCTGTTTCTAATGGGTTAATGCATAAAGTACAGATCACATACTTATGGACTAGAGGAATTGGGTGTGTAGAGACGAGAGCTGGTGAGCAGAAAGAGTCCTTGTATAGACCGTATTTTCTTTCACATAACCGCAGGTGACCGTAAGGAAACCACTGTTGACCTAAGTATCTACTTCTCATGACAGCTTAATCAAAGTCAAACGAGTTGATTCTAGGGATGTTTGGTTTACTGCTCCTTTACTGGAACAATTTAAAAAAAAGGCCACTTGGAGCACTGATTGTGCTTTAAAATTTATTTTTTTCTGCTGTTCTTAAGTTTAACTGAAGTATTTAGTGATGTGTAGACTTTCCATGTCTACACCTACAGAAACCGTATTTCATGCAGATCTGTGGTAGATGAAAAACAATGAAGAAGAGACAAGTGAAACACTGATTTGGGGGTTTTGCTTCTTAGTTTTTCTTCCTCTGAAGAAAAAAGCAGTTCAGGTTCGTCCAGTTTTAACAATCAACCTGACTGATGGGCTTGCTCTGGCTTATTTTTGATGTTCAGTGGGGTTTTTATCTTAACAGTATCTGTCCAAATTTGACTTGAGTTATATGCATTTTGCAGTCCTGATGCTGTAATTCTGTCTGCTAATGCACAGCTCATTGAGACCAAAGCATCGTCTTTTTAGGGTCAATATTATCTTGTTTAAACTGCTCAGGGTAGAGCATAAACATTAAACTGTACCTTTAGTAGTTTATGGATGTCAGACTATGTTATATGATAAGTCAACTCTACGCTGATGTTAATGCAGTTTTTTTCAAAATACTTGATTACTTCAAGCTTGATTTCATTGTGTTGAATTCAATTTACTCATTTGAAAAGCCATGTTTTTCCTGACTGAATTCAAGCTGTAATGAAGAAGCAGATGTACAGTTTATTTTGTGGTGGGTAGTGATTTGGTAGTGAAGACATAACACAGTCCCAGTCATTTAGACAACAAACTTAATGTCTGTATCTTCTTCTTATACTCTTAAGTAATATTGAAACTTGAATAAAAGTTGACTTCAGTCACTTTGGGGTTAAAAAATTGTTATTTAACATAAATCCTATTTTGTAGCAAAACCTTCATTTCTCATATATATAGTAGAGGAACTGAAAAAATATTTACATTATTTAAAATAATGTATATTACTTAAAAGAATATAGATTACATTATTTTCCCTTTTTATTTAGCCTACTTTATGTATTTAGTGATTGTTCATGGTGGAAGACAGAGAGTTACAGCAGGCAAACAGAAAAGCAAAACTGAGGTGAGAGCGGAACAAATTCTACAGCTGATGTGAGAGTAAAAAGAAAAGTTCACAACTTTGCGTGGCTGTGCTTCAGTCGCACCTCTGTGAGATATGATCACATGAGGTGTTAACTGCCCTCAATTCTATTGAAACCCATTTGTTGGTCTCTGGCAACTTACATGGCTATTAGTCTAACTCTGTGTCCTGGTTTGAGACAACATGCTGCTGCTTGTGCTGAGTGAAATGTGATAATTGTTTTTATAATCTTGCTTATAGTGTTAAAACAGGCTCTGATCTATTATTATGAATATTCTCTGTTGTGGCACTTAAATAATAAACACACAGGTGAAATGAGAGTGAGGTTATGACCGAAACTCATATTTCAGCATTGTCAGCTAAACATTTTTTCTGCTGTCTGTAACAAAGGTGATTATTAAAAATAATGAGTTCTCCTGTAAAACCTACTCTGCAGACCAAGTTAAAACATTAACACTGTTAACTGCAGCAGCATTTAAGTGCCTTAAGTTTGTTTCTGCTTCTGCTTAACTCTTGAAGGAATATTTACTGTCTTTGACATAGTGTCAAGTAAGATAGTTTGTCAATTTGTATGTGGAAGAGTTTGTATTAGCATAAACACTACAGGAAAAGAATGCCATGGCAAAATCTTACTTAAGGCAAAGATAAAAATCAACTCATTCTGACAGCTGTCTCTGTCTTCAGTTTGCTGTGTTGTACCTAGGTGTGGCAGCTCAGATGGGCTCCAGAGCTGGACGCAGTACTCCAGGTGGGGTCTCACCAGAGTGGAGTAGAGGGGGAGAATCACTTCCCTCGACCTGCTGGCCACGCTTCTTTTGATGCAGCCCAGGATCCAGTTGGCCTTCTGGGCTGCGAGCGCATATTGCTGGGTCATGTTGAGCTTCTCATCAACCAACATTCCCAAGTCCTTCTCCTCAGGGCTGCTCTCAATCCATTCTCCACCCAGCCTGTATCTGTGCATGGGATTGCCCTGACCCACGTGCAGGACCCTGCATTTGGCCTTGTTGAACTTCGTGAGGTTTGCACAGACCCACCTCTCAAGCCTGTCCAGGTCCCTCTGCATGGCATCCCTTCCCTCCAGCGTGTTGACCGCTCCACACAGCTTGGTGTCATCAGCAAACTTGCTGAGGGTGCACTCCATCCCAACATCCATGTCACCAACAGAGATGTTAAACAGCACCGGTCCCAGTACTGACCCCCGAGGAATAGGTTCTTTATGAGGTTATCTCAAACGTCTTGTTGGTCTGTTTAATTCTTAGAAGGAGACTGCAGTGTCACAAATTCTCAACAGTTATCCTTGTTGGCAGTATCTGATCGAATGGGCACTGAAACTCAGCTACCTTTGGTAGAAAGAAGAATGGTCTTGTCAGATATAATTTGAGAATTGCTGCTTGTTCTTCCCTTGGTCTGTAGTTAAATAAAAGCTTCAGCATCCAGGTCTGTGAATTTGGCTGCTTTCATAAATACTATTTTTTAAGCATAATTTATCATTATAGAGGGGTTTAGGGAGACAGAGTTTTTGCTCTCCATCCTCACTAAAACCAGGAGGAGTTACTACCTGAAGAACTATTGTGAGTGGAGAACTGTGTTAGTTAATGACTGGTGGTGGTTCTGTGCACGCTTTTAGGTCAGACCAAGCAATTGTTTTCTGATTGGGTTTAGCAACTGTTTTTCTTTTTCTGAGGGCTGTATGGTTTACAACTGCATTCTTCCCTGCTCTGGCATGAAACTGATGTTGGTTCATCAGAAGGGTAGAGGAGGCATTATTACTACCCCACTTTAAATAAATGTTACACCTTTTTTCTCTCAGCTTTTTTAGAAATTTGTCTAGTTTATCAAAAACTATATTGGTAAATCTAAATGTGACTGTTTAAGTTGTCATCTCTTAGAAAATGTCTTTCATCTTCTAAGTAGGAGATGGTTAAGAAAAAAAAATTAAAATAAAATATCCCTTTGAATCATGCAGGTGCTTTGACGTAACACTGCCGAGTTATGCCCAGAACTCAGACAAAGTCTTAACATGTGTCTGATTCTGGAAGACCCATGTAAAAAAGGTGAAAAAGTTCGAGGGTACTTTTGTAACTGTTGCTCAAAACCTCATTTCCTTCATTTTGAAAGTAGTGGGAGTAGCGGCTGTGGTTAATGCTATCAGACAGTGAGAGCTGCTAGCAATTATTTACTAGTCTCAACCACTTACGCTCCTGAGGTACTTTATTGGTCAGCTAAAATTGCAAAAAAACTCCAAATTACTACAGATCTGCAGTATTATTACAGTTTTCTCTCTTGTTTTTTTCAGTGAAGTGGTATCTTTATTTTGCAGAGATGATGGATGTAGCTTTACTTCAATGTATGTACTGACTGACTGTCTAAATTTGGGTGCTTGTATAATGTGTTTTGGTTGGGGGTTTTTTGTTTTGTGGTTTGGTAGGAGTCATGTGAAAAAGCCCACAAGGCTCTTCTTACCCTAACTGAAAAGTTGGGTACCTTTCAGAAAGGAGAAGTAAACAGTGCTATGACGCAGTTTGTCGTAAAGAGCTGTTCTCTTAGTTGTTTGCAAGAATTCGTTAGGTTTAATATACGCTTCTAGGTTGCTAACTGTCAGGTCTTAAACGCTGCAAGCACAAAATCAGATATGGGTTCAGTGTTGATGTATTGCAGTGTTTCAGCATTCGCTAAGGGCTTTTTTTTTTCTTCACACTAAAGCCCAAGAGTGTTACAGCGTAGGTATTTGCTAACCAGATAAGTAGCTTAAGTGTGTCACGTACGTAAACAAAATGAAAATGATCAATTAATCTAAATCTACTTTTCTTTTCAGCTAAATCTACTTTTGGAGTAAATTTTGAAAAGACAGAAGAATTGCAGTTCATATGATCAGGTGTTATGTGGACTGTTTTAAATGCTGGGAGTTTTGGTTCTGAGATGTTTTTGTGGCAGTGGTGTACATGTGGCTGATGTTAACATGTGGCTGTGTTTTTACATGAAAAACATTGTACTTGGTAGCCTTTAATAGACACAAACATTTCTACCATATCTAAGTTATTGAGGGCTTTGCTTCTATCATGTACTGTATATTACTGCAGCTGTTCTAGTTCAGTGTGCTGAAAGCTTTTTAATAGGTTTAGTGGTTTTATTCAATTTCTTACTGTAAAACCTTTATTTGCAGAAGCACATCTCATAAATCAGTGATTCTTTAAATGCAGAATTGACCATAGTGCCTCTTTTATAACTGAATATGCCATAAATTGAAACAAGGAGTTTCTCTTGTTTCCTTTGCTGTTTCTTTTTGTGTAATAAACAATTACCAATTTGCACTTTTCTCTGTTTAGGCAAATACAATAAGGAAGTGTTCCTAAGAGAAGAGATTCATCCTTCCATCTGTCCAGAAAAAGTAACAGAGTCAGGAAAAACTAACTTAGGATTCATTATTTTATCTTCTTGTTATAGACCTCCACTAGTCAGGCAGTCTTCTGCCTTCAGTCTGGTATTTGTCAGCTTTTCCGAGAAACTCTTATTCGCAAGGGATTTGTGGAAATTCAGACTCCCAAAATCATTTCAGGTATTGTATATGTGGTCCAGCAGCTACAGGTCTGCTTCTTTTACAGTTGCTCAGCGTGTCTATCTGCCAAAAGTTTAGTAAGTTTTTATTCAAAAAAGATAAAGTTCTGTTTCTAATTGAGGTGCAACATAGCAAACTTCTTCTAGCAGGTATCAAAGTTGTTCTTCACTTTTCTACTGGCTTTGGGTGTTTTAAGAATGACAAGACAAATATTATTTATACCTGAATTATGTACTCTGCAGTGCATTTAAAGTTTTAATTTGGTTAAATACAGATGTCTGATCATGTGCATTGTTCTTCAAATCAGTGTTCTCAATGTTAAGCACTGCCAGTTCTATTCTCAGTATTAAAAAAACCCTGCTCTAATTTAGATTAAAAGGAGCTTCCATCATAAAGAAGTTACAACAAACATATCACAGTATAAAAGATGATGCCATTATATACAATATGTCACTTCTTTAGCAATGAGCATATGGCTGAATAGAAGGTGGCAGATCATTTTTCTGAAAGCGTGGCGTAACAGCTTCAGCCTGACTAAAAGTCTGAAAATTTAGATTCTAGTTCTGTTGTTGATCTGCTGTATTGTTTTCAAAGTCAAATTACTTGATTTACTGATGGATGTTTTTCTTCCGTCTTATTGGTGTTTGAGGTTTTGTTGATGTCGCTAAGACATAACGGCACAGAAAATGTAGGGCAGAATGTTTGTATTATTGTATGTGTATTCATTACATGCATACATTTTGCCTACTGAATTTTATACTTCTCTATTTATATTTTTGAAGACAGCTCTTGACTAAGATAAAAGAGGGCTTTTTAACAAAATACATGTAAGCAACTATTCTTCCAACATGGCAAGTATCGTTGAACTGTAAGATTAGATAACTGTTTTTCCCACAGAGACAGTTGAAACAGCATGAAATACTGAAGACTCCCAAGTAGTTTATTTACGTAGGACCTTTGAGGAAGTGTGCTATTCTTACTGTGCAGTGTACCATTGAAAGCAAGCAAGCAAGCATCCTATTGTTTGAATGAGATCATATTTTGTAAAAATAACTAAGTTAAGTCGATGCAATCCTTACTAAACTTCAAGTTTAAATACCATAGCTGGTTAAGATTTGGGATTTTAAAAGTTACCTGTATTCAAAAATAAATGTAAATATTCACTGAATTTCAGTGGGAGTAGTGGTAATGAAAGAAAAGAAATGTTAATCTCAGTGGAATGGTTAGTAATAATAATTAGTACTTTACCTAGTTATGTTAACATTAGAACTTTCAAAGATTATTAACCAATTTTTCATTCTGGCGTGCTTTTGTTAGCAAGTCAGGCAACTGTAACTCTCATATCACACACTGGGGAATGGAAAGGTAAAGTGACTCAGCCGACAGTTTTGGTAGGCAGTTTGCAGTAAGGGATTCAAATGCACATGTTCTTGGTTCCTATTCTCTCAAGGTAACCTTCTATGAAAACTGCCTCAAACTGAGAAAAAGCTTTATACCTTTGGCAGATGTCCTCTGGTAAATCTAGTTTTGGCTCTGAGAGGTATTTATGCCGTCAGTTAGAGAGGATGGTCCTGGCAAAACAGGATATGCGCTTTCATCTCAGCCTCTGCCGTTAACCCCTGGAAGCCTACGTCACTGATAAAGATTGGTTTCAACAGAAATGTTGGGCTGCAAGTAGATGTGGTGGTACAAGCATGCATTCTCTGCCGTTCTCACTCGAAGGTGAAGGACAGCTGGGAATAGTAACATTTTAAACAGAGCTGCAAAACAGCATTAATGGGAATATGCTTTGAAGAAAAATCTCCTTCTGATCTCTAAATGTAAGAGCAATAGTCTATTGTACCTCTGATTTATTTTTTACATTTTGATTTTAATAATTACTGCAAGCTTTTGCTTTTCAGCTGCCAGTGAAGGAGGAGCCAATGTGTTTACTGTATCGTACTTCAAAAGCAGTGCCTACCTGGCTCAGTCCCCACAGCTGTACAAGCAGATGTGTATATGTGCTGACTTTGAAAAGGTTTTTTGCGTTGGGCCAGGTAAGAAAAGCGTTGGTTTATCCAAAGTGTGAAATGTGCAGTGATGGCTTTTAGCAGCTGCAGTACAAATAAGATAAGATGCGCACTGAAAGCTTTGAATGGTTTCACTTAATATAGTTTCACTTACCAAGCACAAATTTCAGTTGGGGCGACTAATGAGAGTAGCAGAGTTGCTGGAACAAAACTAAAATGCTGAAATAAGGGTGGATTACTCTTCTCCAGTGCCTGCTGTTCTGCGAGGAGAAAGAATTGAGTTGCATTGGAAATGGATAGTATGATGAAGTTAGTAAAATGTGGAACAACACTGTGATTACTGAAGCCATAGTTTCCTATTAACCATGCCCAGTAGTTGCCTAATTGCCTTTAGTTGCCCAGTAGTAAGCAGTTAAAATAGGGAAGCTAGGTTTTATGTACTTCAGATTGCATATTAACATACACTTATCCCTTGCTTTTGTACATGTACCAAACAACTTTATCTAGGAAACGCATACTTTTAACTGGGCTGTCAGTAAACAATAAAAAATTAATAATTTCCAGTCTCATGCTCTCTCTTTCTCAAAAGCTGATAGGATGTTGCCTCTTTAGGTGGTAATACAGCATTTTTTTTTCTGAGACCTCAAAGACAGGTTTATGTAAGCTAGAAATGCTGGAAAACAAGTCAATAACATCTTACAAAATAAAAAAAAAAAGCGCAGGTAATTCAGGTGGTCTTAAATTTCTTGTTAATTACTAACAAATGAGTCATGGTTTATAGGAAGACATGTTTATATTAGACTCATATATCTGAAAAAGAAAAAAAAACACCCAGAACACACACACATGCACAAGTCCATTTCCTCTGAAAAAGGCGGTTTTCAAATCTGAAAGTTCTTGTGTGCCTGAAAGCTTGTCTGTTTTTTCCACTTCTGTCCGTTGGTCTAACAAGAGATACTGACTCTCTACAGGTCTTGTCTGTCTTGTATCCTTTGAGCACCACAGCTACAATAATGCTGTCACTGTTGTTATAAATGATGCTCTGAGGCAGCTAGTTTTCTTTTTGTTTTTCAGTGGGAATTGTCATGTCTAAAGACAGCATTGTCTGCCTGGTCCATATGCTGATGTGATTGATTGTCAGTGTTACTTTTCAAAATTGAATGATAATTTCAGGTCAGTTAGAATTTTTGTTGTTTAATTTTACAGTATTTAGAGCTGAGGACTCCAATACACACAGACACCTGACTGAGTTTGTTGGTCTGGATATTGAAATGGCTTTTAACTATCACTATCATGAAGTGGTAGATGAGATTGCAGATACCTTGGTACAGATATTCAAGGGACTTCAGGAAAGGTAATGAGAGCTTTTTCCTTTTCATGAGCAACTTGATTTGTTTGAGATCTTTTGCACTCTGCTATGAGGGGTGAGCATTTAATCCTCAGCTTGTCTGATAGGCATTAGTAATCTGATTTACAACAGAACTTAAAACCAAACATTTTTGCTTTGCTCTTAACTATTTCTTTGTGCCTGACTTTCAAAGTTCGTTCAAGCCATAGGCCAGTAAACTGTCGATTTTTAGCCTGAGTTGCATCTCCTAGAGTATGCTAGCCTGCACTAAAAAACCTTCTTGTTTACTGTTGAATGGACTTGTTAACAGAAATGACCCTTCATTAATTTATAACGTCCTTCTTTTTGTGCCACTATGATAGACTGATTGTTCTGTTTTGAAATTAATTTTAATATTTACTATCTAAGAAAGTTTTTTTGAATCAAATTTACTGTAACAAGTCAGCATCTCTGCCATGAAAGCAGCAAAGATTATTTTCCATTATTCAGAGTCTAACTCATTAAAAAGCCAGGCCAGAACTTTAGGAAGTGGTTTTCATTTACTTACAAATTAGACTATCTTGCCAGCAGAAATGCAGATCTTTTCATCTGTCTAGAAGGAAATTTCTCTTTTATATTTGAAATAGAATATTACTCAAATCAAAGAAGAACCTAGGTAAATATTACAAATCAAAGGGATGATTTCTCGATGTCTTTACTGTGAAAATTTGACCTAGTAAATTATTTCTTACAAAAGGAATAAAACAGAAGTAATAGTAAAATATTAACATGTATATCATTGAAGTAGATGCATTAACTTACATGAAACATTTCATCAGGATTGTACTGAATTTCTCCAGAAGTGGCTTTAAAACAGTTTTTTATGTTGCAAGAGGGACCTCTTGTGGCAAAATTGTATTGCCGTTGCAAAATCGTTATTGGATGCAAGAAGAGTACGTTTCTTGATTGTTTCATATTTTGCTTCTTTTCTTGTTTCCTCATGTATAGATTCCAAATTGAAATTCAGACAGTGAACAAGCAGTTTCCGTGTGAGCCGTTTAAGTTTTTGGAGCCAACTCTGAGGCTGGAATACCGCGAAGCTGTGGCCATGCTTAGAGAGGCTGGTGTTGAGATGGGTGATGAGGAAGATCTGAGGTACTTTGGCAGTACACAAATGTGTCAGTCTTGTGAAAGTGGTAGTAAAATGTCAGTTTTGTACTGTGCAACGGACAGCCCTCAAGAAGGAACCACGGTCTTTTAGAGGCATAAGTGGTAGTCGTATCCAGATCTCTTGACAAATAAATGAATGGATATGAAAGAAGGCCTTTATTTTAATGCAGACTGTATGTACAAACTCTGAAATCCAAAAGAAAATAACTTACAGCATAAAGTGAGAGTAACTTGAGCCTTCTAAGGATAAGAAGCATTTGTTTTTCTAACAATCGCAGTCCTTCATGTGAATTGTCATGTCTTTGAATAGGATTAAACAAAAAGATTCTTCAGTCTTAAGGTCTTTCTTTTCAGTAACACCTTCCCATTCCTTCTTTCAACCTCTCAGGAAAATGATTAAGCAATCATGATTGCATTCTCATTGATTTACTGAAAGATGGGTTTAATTAACTGATTATATATAAACTTTTCTAAAGACACTAAGTTAAACCATTTCTGTTCTTTCCAATATATCCAGTACCATTAGGATAATGTGTGACTTTACAGTTAAATGATCTGTGTGTCAAAGAAGTTTGAATTGTAAGAGTTTGATAGAGCAAAATAATATCCTCAGCAACTGCTTATGCTGTTTCTCACTTACTGTGCCTAAGAAGAAATGGCTGCACAAGATGTATGCCAATAGGAAATAGAGTACACAATTCTTCAGTAATCAGAATATGGAGACTAGGAAGTAGTTACATTAAGAACAAGAATATCTTTAGGTATCTGTTAATTTAAGGGATTTCTAGGACCAATGCTTTATTTCTGAAATTTCCGTCTGCACAATCCAAAACACTCAGAAACAAGTACTAGATTTTATAAGGGGCGGGACGCAGCAGATCTGTAACGTGAAATCTTTTTAGCTTTACAAACTATATAATCGGTGCAAGTTTAAATCACTTGATTTTAATGGTGATAATCTTTTTCAGCACACCTAATGAAAAGCTCCTGGGACGCCTGGTAAAGGAAAAGGTAACAATTATTTTAGAATAAACAAATTTGTCGTTGAATCTGAAACCTGATGTCATGAAGTCATTGGGTTGGTATAAATGCCTACTTCATGTAAAACAACTTTTTACATGCTGATTGAGAATACACTACGTCAGAACATGTAAAAGTTGTGAGAAGTTTGTGATTAGCATAAGCATTTTTTGTCTGACTGCATTCCCATTTTGCTGCTTATATAATCTACTGACAGTTTTGTCTCTATCATCAATAAGCATCAAACCATTTTCAATCTTTTGTATTTATTTCTATCATCTGTTATACTGAGTACACTAAACAGGATAGTACCTTCCAAACCCAGTTCTTAAGATAATTTAAAAAAAAAAACAATGAAAACTCGATCCTAACCAAATCTATAGAAGAAGAGATCTTTGGCAAAAAAATAAGTACCTGTTACTACAGCAAGACATTTTACTGCTAAACATTTCTAAGTTTACACCAGAAGTAGTACTGGAAAACTGAAAAATAATACACTGCTTTTATTGATAACTTATTTTTTATGATAATGCTATCAAATTCGTGGGAAGTTATTGGGAGATCTTTTTTTATTTTCACAGATTCAGTGGTGGTGTCTTCCTCTTGTAATTTGTTCTGTACATCATTTTCTCTTGTACTAACTGTTTTAAATTACTTTCTTTCAGTATGACACGGACTTCTATATTCTTGACAAATACCCTCTTGCTGTGAGGCCTTTTTATACAATGCCAGACCCAGTAAACCCTGTAAGTACAATTGTTTGTTGTTGTCAATGGGTTTTTTTTGTAGTTTAAATTATCCCATGTAGGGATAACTTGACAAAATAGATGAACCATATTTATATGATCTGCTGTTATAACTAAAATTCTGATAACAAGATTAGGTCAGTGTTATATGAACAAACATATATGCTGAAAACATACCAGAAAGAAACAAATGTAGCTAAAATTGGGCTTTATGAAGAGATCGCCGTGGTCAGAGCACTGCTGCATCACTGAAAAGAGGCAAAAAAATTCTTCCAGGGCAACAGATGCTTTAACAGAAAATATGTTTTTTTACATTATTAGAGTTTATTCCTGAATCCAGGGTGAATATCTTTAGAGCATCTTTTGCTGGAATAACTACATGCAAGTGTACTGTTTTTTCAAAGGACGTGTGGATGAACTTCATTTTTTTAAATCAACGCCAGTCTAATGAGAGGAGCCAAAGGGCTGTAATTCCCGGGCAGACTACAAATACATTGCACTCTTACTCCACAACTTTGGATCTCATAAGTGAAGTTATTGAGAGGTGCATATTTGTCACCTAAGGATAGAGCAACTGTAGGCAGGAAATAAACTCATCTTTGTTTTCCCAGAAAAACTCTAACTCTTATGATATGTTCATGAGAGGGGAAGAGATCTTGTCTGGAGCCCAGCGAATTCACGATCCTCAGCTGCTGACAGAGAGAGCCCAGCATCACGGCATCGGTAACAAGTCAAACAACATGAAGCTGAATTTAAAAGAATATAAATCATGATTGGATTTGTTTCCTTAAGAGAAAGAATTTGAGGCAGAATTTGCTCTATGGCAGTAGTGCTAAAATCACAGTACTGTTTTAGTCTTAATGTTAATCCATCCAATTCAGTTTAATCATTCTAATCTAGAGTGGTGGTACTAAGAAACTAGTTAGTTTCCCAGCAACACCTTGATGAAAAGGAATTGTTTCCGAGGTCTTTAGAAGAATGTAATGCAGGAAATACCTTCAACAGAATGAGGGTAGACAAACAAGTCTCATTCAGTCATGCCTCTCTCTACTCTCACAAACTTTTTAGAGAGTACTCTAGCAGAGTCTTGGTTGGCTCTCCTTTTTAAATCTTGAACTGAGCAAATAAGCAAGAAGTCTCCCTTGATGAAATTTAAAAAAACAACAAAACACAAATGATTCAGCAGGGACAAGGCCAGCTGATAGTAGAAGGGTAAAAGAGTAAATCAGGTGGAGATCCTGAGAGTAGAATGTAGATTAAAATTATGCTTTCAGTGAATGGCAAGGTGAAGTGGCAGGTCAGCAGTAGCAAAAAAGGAGTAGCTCCCACTGTAGCAAGATAGAAAAGTAGTTGCTAAATCTTTGCTTTCTCACTGCAGTTTATTCAAGAAGTCACCATTTTCTGCAAGTTACAATGAACAGTTTGGCCTAGCTCTTATTCTGTTCTTGAATTTCCTCCCTGATTAAGTTATCAACAAAATTATAAAACAAATCTGTTACAGTCATAATTTCTAGATAGTCCTGGATAATTTATATGTTTAATGAGTAAAACCCCACTGTTAGTAAGTTAAATTGGTAAATCTTTTGTTGTGTTTGCTGTCATCTAGTCATTTGTATGTTTGGCTTAGAGTTCACTAAGCAGGTGAGAAACGTATCTTTTTCCTCTCTAGATTTGGAGAAAATAAAGGCTTATATTGATTCCTTTCGTTTTGGTGCACCTCCACACGCAGGTGGTGGAATCGGTAAGTATCTGTATTTTATTGTGTTCTGTGTTAGCCTGAGCTTAATTTAAACTGCTCAGTCTTAAGCAGGGTTTGATACAAAATTCAGAATAGTAGCCTTGTTAGGTAAGTGTGGGGCTGTTTATCCCAGAGAATTTTAAGGAGAGAAGCTAAAATGTAAGGATCATCGTAAAATAGGCAAAATATTAATGGCATAGTTTGGCAAGTTTAAAAAGTAGGTGATTACAAGAAAAAATGCCAATTTATTAGCGGGCACATCACTTTCAAATTTGACCAATGAGGAAAATCTAAGGAAGCAAGAAAATACTGTATTATGTATGGATTTATCATAGCCTACTAATACCAGAAGCCCCTGGTCTCCTAGTGCATTTGATGAAGCTGTTCTGCAGTGAGGAGAAATAAGTTATTGCTTCTGTCTTATTCAGTGATTTCACTGAATGTCACTGATCAGTTTGGCTAATCCTAATTGTTTCAGCCAAGGTATTGAGGCTTCATGTCTTGGGTGCATTTTACGTAATAAATTTTTAAAAAAGATAGGGTTTAGGCATCTTAATGATAATAATTTACAGTTATGCACATTGCTTTCATTAGCAGGATGAAATATGTTCATGTGTATGGAAACAGGACATTTTGTAGGTCCTGACCAATAAACATAATGATTTCTTTGATGGAGTCTTTCTGCATTTGCTTTACTTTTGTGAAGTATATTTAGTACATTCTCAGCATGTTCTCAGAACAACTTCCTAAGCGTATGCTTTCAGTAAATGTGTTAGAACTCTGATACGCTATAGAGACAACTGTTTTGAAATACCTACAAGAGGTAAGCGTCGATGATCATGCAGTACTTGTGAGCAGAGGAGATGCAGCATTTGCAGGTGATCCGAAATCGTTTAGGCCAGTCAGAACTGGCGTCAAGGAAGCTGAAGCTACATCTCTTCTGCAGAGTAAAGGCTCCTCATGGCACATGCCAGAGGCCAGGCCAAGTACCAGCCAAACAGGAGAGGCTGTGAGAATTCACACTAGCTCTTTCAGATGGAATCCGTAACACAGGAGGGCAGCGCGTGAAAACTAGTACGCATCTGGGTTTCATGTCCGCATGGCTGGGGTGCGTATGTAGCCCCATGGATTAGGAAGTCCTTCCATGTTCCACAGTACACACATAACCTCTAAGATTTCGGGAAGAAAGAATACAACGACCAGTGAAATATTTATTATCATAAAGATATCAGCAGATAGTTACACAGGTATGTATTACTGAACCTGCATTTTTGTGCTGTAGAGGGTTTGGGATAAACTTCCGCAGTTTTTACTGTAGTTGCTTATGGCCACTTAATGTCTCTTAATCTGAAGCTATTAAGACTGCTTTGGACTATACTTCTGTTACTGTATTCAAGATACAGTTCTCCCAATTACCCACCTCCCATTTCATTTTTCTGTACCATCTTTCTTGAAAGTCCGAAGTGATTCAAAGCAGGGTTGAGTCTCTAGTACCATTGCTTATTGATACATGTTCCAGGTGAAGCCTGTATCGTGGCAGGAGGCACTGTATGTAAAATCCCTAATTTCTGGTTCTAGCTCCTATCCGTAGTCAGACATGCAAATGCATAATACATCTCGTGAGGCTGGCTGTAGGTATAAAGTACGTTTAGCTTCTTAAGAGTTTCGAACGAAAGACTGACTATACTGATGGGTTTTATCATTTGTTGTAGGGCTGGAAAGAGTAACCATGCTGTACCTGGGGCTGCATAATGTTCGTCAGACCTCCATGTTCCCACGGGATCCCAAACGGCTGACACCCTAACATGAGCTGCATTTGAAGGTTTGAGATGATTTGCCCTGCAAACACGATACGATGGCAAGCGTACCCCCTGCTACTGGTGAACCTGTATTGATTTGAACATTATAATATGCAATAAAAAAAAAGGAACATCTCATTTACTAAAGTGCCACAATAATTTTTTTTATCCTTAGCTGTTTATTTAAAAGAAAATATTTTAACGGATCAAGACTCTTTGTATTGGCAACTGTGCGTATTTTTAATGAAAATGTGATACTTCGAGTTAGTATTCTAGTGTCACATTAAATTGTATCATGTTTCTAAACATTTTAATAAATTACACAATAAAAAATATGCATTTTTAACTTATGTCAGCAAGATTGAATATTCTGATGTACAGAATTGGCTCAAAGCTAAAATAACTGGGTGCTTGCAATTTAAAAACCAGGAGGAAACCAGCCAGTTGTTAATTTACATGAGTGTCAGGTAGAGAAGCAGGTGAGAAGAACATTAACAAAAAGTCTTCATATGAAATTGTGAAAATAGATTGCAATAAATCTCTCGAAGTAAATTAGATACAGTATCTGTCTTTCTGGTCTTTGCTTTGTATCCTCACAAGATAATCATGAATTGATACGGGTTTGGGGTTTTTTTTTAATGATGCAGTAACTGCCTAGATTTTAAATGTATTTTCTTTCTTCTTCCCCTTTTTAAAAAAAGTTGTCTACGAGCCGTAGGCCTGTTCTTTATTTTACATTACTACTGGAGAATGGATAGAAGGTTACACACACTCATGTAATACACAAGGGATATGTAATATTCTCAGAAAATAAATGGACAGTGAGTTGGAGAGCATTTTCCTGCCTGACCCAGCCTCTAGGATAACAAACAAAACAAATGGGCAAGGATTTCATGTATCTATTACCAATGAAAGAGAAGCAAATGAAGTCAAACTATTTCAGGTTGTTTTCCTTTGTAAATGCTGTGAAGAGCCCAACCGTTGTATATTTAGAGAAATTTGGTGTTTCTATAAGTCAGAGAACTTCTAAAATTTTTTGTAGACATCCTTTTTCTCAAATGAATCACCTACTTAACCTCCTCAATTTGCAGTGATGCACAAAGCTACTTCTCTTCCTCCTCCCAACCCAAAGGATGTGCCCTGCATTTGGAGAGGAACCAGTGTATTTGAAGCTTCCTTTTATGGACTGCACCTGATAGTTGTTTTTCAAATTTAAAACTTTTTTTTTTTTTTAAAGTGTGGATGCCAAAGAGCAAAGGATTAAATTCCTTACTTGGGCACTGCAGTAGACTTACTCTAATATTCATTTGTATTTGTAAATCCTGACTTAATTTTGCTTAACATTTTACGTGATAAAGAGCTTTCAGTAGGAGGTATGATTTAGACAGTCTGTTATTGTTGGTACCTTGATTTTTAAATGTCAGAGAAGTCACATATCGGTTATGCTACAAAAAGGTCAGTGAGGCTGTGTATAAATTGTGTAGAATTTCACAAAAGGGCAAATCATCTTTTGCAGCTGCCATTGAACAGGACTTAATTTTAATGTTTTGTGACAAGAGTTCTCCGTTAGAAAACAATCATACTAAAGGTCAGTTAGGTAAAGTACTGGAAATGTAAAAGTTAAACTTTGTTTAGAAGTCACACAATTCAAGGAATCACATACTGTGCAGCTCTGCTTATGAGTCTGTTGTAATTAATTTACCATGGAATCTTCCCCAAACTATTAACTTTAAAATCTTACAGTGTACCCAGTTGTACTTTACAAAGCTAAGTGGATTATAAACACAGCTTATCATCACAGACTTATTACTGATGAATCCGAGTTTCAAAACAGTTGTTTATTCAGCTAAGCCAACTGGAATGAATTTGATTACTTTTGTTCATATGGAACTGGTAATATATTCCACATCGGAAGTGCATCCTTCTAATAAGGAGCAAAATTACTTAGATTTCATGCCAACAAAAAAAAAATTACTCTGAGAACGATGTTTCTTGCTCTAGATTTGGCAGCAAGTTTTGTGCATACATTGCTGTAACAACTGCGTTTATCCTAATTCTGTTAAGAGTTACTCACGCTCATGTTGTAGTTTGATTTATTCACAGTAGCTGCACAGGAACAAGAATTCTGATGGAGACCCTGATTCCTTTGTATGCAGAATCCTTTCATGCAGTTTTTCTTAGCTAACTGAAAATAATTATGATCATAAATCAAAATGCATTTGTCCTGAATGTCATCTTAACAGGATACTTTAGTGGGAGCTGCGCATTGTTAGAACTTAGTTTGAAATCTTGCAAATGGTAATTTCAGAACTTTATGTTCCTTTGATAGGTAGTGACTCTGGTTTGGTAATTATGGAAAAATCAAACCCGTATAGTCCTTTATTTCCAGTAACTTGCAGGAAGTGTGGCATGGAGTCCACATTGCTGCTGCTTCTCCACCAGTTAAAACATTTTAAGTTTTTTCTTTTATGATATGCAGATGGTAATTACAGTCATGCAATTTTTTAAAGTGAGGGACGATAAAGAGTATTGGTAAGGAATAGCCAGGGAGTCATCTGCTCAAAACAAACAACACAAAGCTCCCGTTTGCTTCAGCAGTTTAACTAAAACATTTTCCTGTGAAACCCATCTGTGTTCCCTGAGCTCTCTGAATCTGCCCAGCAGGAAGGAGGGCTCGGGCTGTTCTTTTGGCAGTGCAGGACTGGTTCCCCACGGCTGCTCACACCTGGGGGGGGCGGGGGGTTAACACCACATGGCTGCGTGCTGGTGGCGAAGAGGAAAGGAAGAATAAAAGCAGGAAAACTTTGTGCTTCCACCCTGGGCCCAGACAGTTCCAGGTCTATTGGACATTCCCTCCACATGAGCGCAAACACTGACCTGTACTCCGCTGCCACAGCAATGGAGGAGAACGCAGTACCCCCTGTGGCACGCCACTTGGACTCCAGTTCATACTGGGGTTCCAGCACCTTCCGTATGGTGGCACGATTTCATCCAGGCCATGGGGGTCCACCCCACGCAGCTGCAGCCAGCCACGGGTCCCCTTTGAGCATGTTCCTGTGTGCCAAAACCAGAGAGCCTGCAAAAATGGGAGAGCCTGGAGAAACAGCAGGTTTTCTTGACAGCCATCTCTAGAGTATACAACTTGCCCAAACAGATTTTAATTATCTACTGTGCCTTATTTGGGTGTTATCACTATCTGCGTGCAGGGCGGGGGTAGATTTTCTGGGGTTTTTGGTAGAGAGAAATTATGAAAAAACACCAGAAATTAGCTAGGGTGAATTACTATTTCTTTTAAAATAAACAAGCCTCACAACCAACTTGCGCTTGTGCACGTTTTTGCTAGTACAGTCTCACAAAATACGGAATTTATTCAGTGCAAGTTTTTTTTAGAAGTTACCAAATTTATCTTCTTTGGATTTAAAGGAGCACGTAAGCATACCGCAAACTGTAAACAGTTGGGCAGTTTTTCTTCTACTTTACCACCTCTTTAGCCCTTAGTTATCATCAAAAAGAAGTAGGAAAAAAAAAAAAAAACTCAAAAAGCTGTAATATGTACAACCTGCTGCAAAATATACCAACTTCCAAACCCGACGAACCCAGCCAGAGCCTCTGCCCCGACCTCTGCAGCGGGGCGAACCCCGCAGGCCTCGCTCTCCCTGCGCCCAAAAAAACTCGACCCACAAATTGTCAGGCGGCATTTACTTTTTTNCATGTGGCAAAGCGCAGCGCCACACGAGGTAACGCTCCCGCGGGCGGTTTGTGACGGGGTTCAGGGCGGGAAGCGCCAGCCCTCAGCCGCCCCAATTACAGCAACCCCCCCCCCAGTTTAGGCAGAGNAGCGCTTCTAAGCGGTTTTTTTTCCCCCCACAGCCACCGAAACGGCTCCCGCTGGCAGGTAGCGTGTGCCCGCCAGCTGCCATCCCGTAATGCCTGCCAGCCGTGGCGTCACTCGGCAAACGTCACCGGCGCAACCTTACGAACGGCGTCCGCACGAAGGCCTGGCCCTCACCTGGCCGAGTTTCCCCCGCTCCCGCCC